>CM067102.1:5700246-5713571 GCA_034008185.1 Gorsachius magnificus | reverse complement strand
CCCCAACACCCAAGGTCCCAGGTGTCCAGGAACCCCAACACCCAAGCACCAGGTGTCCAGGAACCCCAACCCAGCACCCAGGTGTCCAGGAACCCCAACACCCTGAGACCCAGGTGTCCAGGAACCTCACCACCCAAGGTCCCAGGTGTCCAGGAACCCCAGCACCCAAGGACCCGGGCACCCAGGGACCCAACCGCCCAAGCCCCGCCACCCCAACTGACGGTGAAGATCTCCACGATGTCGTTGGAGGTGGTGCGGACGGGGTCCACGTCCTTCTCGCTCAACACCCGCATGAGGCTGACGCCGTCGGTCTCCAGGATCCACTCCTGAAGAGCCTTGAACTCCCCGTCCTCCGTGATGATGATCTTCTTCTTGTTGTCCGTCTGCGGTAGGTGCATGTACACCTACGGGGTGGGGGGTGGGGGAAGAGGGGGTTAGTGGCACCCATGGGTGCTCCTCGGGTGGCTGGGGGGACACCTCAAGGAAGCCATGGACCTTCAAACACATCTACAAGTAGCACTATGGGCATCCTGGACCTCCTCAGGGTCACCATGGAGAACTTCCAAGCACTCCTCAAGAGCCACTGAGAACCTGGGCACCCATGGGAGCACCCATGGGTGCTACCCAGCTGCCTGGGGGGACACCCCAGGCACCCATAAGGCTATCCTGGGCACCCAGAGACCTTCACACATGTCCACAAGTAGCACCATGGGCATCCTGGACCTCCTCAGGGTCACCATGGAGAACTTCCAAGCACTCCTCAAGAGCCACTGGAACCTGGGCACCCATGGGAGCACCCATGGGTGCTACCCAGCTACCTAGGGGGACACCCTGGGTACCTGTAAGGCACCCAGAGACCTTCACACATGTCCACAAGTAGCACCATGGGAATCCTGGACCTTCTAAAGGACACCATGGAGAACCTCCACGTGCTCCTCAGGACCCACCAGGAGCTCCGTCACCCCCATGAGCACCCATGGGTGCCCCCCTGCCCCCCCCCACCTTGCTGATCTGCTCGATGCCCTGCAGCGTCATGTCCGTCAGCATGTTGGACTCAATGCAACGCAAGAAGACGTCGTCATCCATCTTGTCCACCACCTCCTCCTCCTGGGGACATGGAAGGGGGGACAAAGAGGGTGACAACCCAGCCCAGTTGGGTCGTGTCCCCCACCCATGGGTGCCACCGTCCCCATGTCCCCACCTCCTGCATTTTATTCTCGTCGCTGTTCATGATGCGGATCCGCAGCACCAGCTTCTCGGCGTTGTCATCGTTGAAGATGCAGTTGAGGTCGTCCCCAAAGCCTAGGGGGGGGAGGGGGACACAGGGGTGGCACCCTGGTCACCCCCCCACCCCAACCTGCTGGCCACCCAAAGGCCCACCCAAGACACCCCAAAGGACCTGGTGCTCACCCAGGACACCACAAAGCCTCCCCAGATGCCCTCAAGGTTCACCCAGGATCCCCCAAAGCCCCCCAGATGCCCTCAACACTCACCCAGGACCCCACAAAGCCTCCCCAGATGCCCTCAATGCTCACCCAAGACCCCCCAAAACCCCCTGGGACCACCAAGTCTTCCTTAACGCCCTCCATGCTCACCCAAGACCCCCCAGAGGCCCCTCAAGATCCCCCAAAAGCCCTCCAGGATCCCCCCCCCCCAACCCCCCATGCTCACCCAAGCCCCCCAGATGCCCTCAACGCTCACCCAAGACACCCCCCACCGTGTCCCCTGGACCCACCAGCATTGATCTTCTCAGCGATCTGCTCCATGGTGAGCTTGCGGTCGGTCATGTGCTTGCGGTCGAGCTCGACGCGGAGCAACCAGGGGGAGATGCGGCTGACGTCAAAGTCGGGCATCTCGTAGTAGACGTTGACCCATTCCTGGTCTTCAGCCACCACCGTGCTCTGAGGGTTGGGGTCGTAGTAGATGGCAGTGTTGGCCGTCACCTTCCGTAGCGTGGTGTGTTCCAGGCGGCACAAGATGTCCTGGGGTGGGGGGGGGGACACGGTGTCAGCATGGGGACATGGGAGATGGGATGGAGGACACGGGGATGGGGCCACCATGGGAAGAGGAAGCCATGGGGCCACCACAGGACTGAGTGGACACAAAGCCATGAGGCCACCACGGGGCTGTGTGGACACAGAGGGGACACAAAGCCATGGGGCCGCCATGGAAAGATGAAGCCATGGGGCCGTCATGGGGCTGAGCGGACACAGAGAGGACACAAAGCCATGGGGCCACCATGGGAAGATGAAGCCATGGGGCCACCACGGGCCTGCACGGACACAGAGGGGACACAAAGCCATGGGGCCACCATGGGAAGATGAAGCCAGGAGGCCACCACAGGCTTGCGTGGCCACTCTGGACCTATGGGGCCACCACGGAGTCACCCCAGGACAGGATCCTCCACCCAAGGCAAGGACAAAGGACCCACAAGACCCAGGTTCCTTCTGCTCCTCCCACCCTTGACGTCCCAGGTCCCCCCCCTCCCCCACAGTGTCCCCTGTCCCCCCGATGTCCCCACCTTGGCCCGTTCGGCATCGCGGGCGCTCTGGCCCAGGAGGAAGACGGTGAGCGAAGGCGTTTTGGGTTTCTTGGAGATGTTGATGAGTTCCTTCAAGCGGGGGACGCCCAGGGTGACGTTCTTGGCCGAGACCCCGGCGTAGTGGAAGGTGTTGAGGGTCATCTGGGTGGCCGGTTCGCCCAGCGACTGGGCCGCCAACGCACCCACCATCTCCCCGGGGTGCGCCTGGTGGAGGGGGGAAGGGGAGAAAAGGGGTGGTAAGGGGGACCCCAAAAATCTCCTAGAGCTGGATCCAAAGCCCCTCTAGATGTGGCTTCAAGAACAACTCAGATTTGGAGGCAAAATTGTCCCAGATCTGGACCAAATCTTCAAAATCTGAACCTAAACCCCAAGTTCTGACCCCACCATCTCCCCCCTGGGGGTGGGGGGACCCCAAAACCATCCCAGGTCTGGACCCAAACCCCTCTGAGATCTGACTCCAAACCCCCAGATCTGACCCCAAACCCCAAGATCTGACCCCAAACCCCCAGATCCGACCCCCAGAGCCCCACATCTGCCCTCTAGACCTCCAGACTGACCCCAAACCCCCAGACTGACCCAAACCCCAAGTTCTGACCCAAACCCCCCAGATCGCCCCCCCCCAGATCTGACCCCAACCCCAGTTCTGACCCCACCCCCAACCCCAATCTGCCCTCCAGAGACCCCAAAACCCCAGATCTGAGCCCAAACCCCCAGATCTGACCCCTAGAGCCCCCCACCACCCCCACTCACGATGGCCTGGTTGAACTTGGACTCGATCTCCCCCAGCAGCCAACGAGGGCACCCATGGACCCCCCAGATCTGAGCCCAAACCCCCAGATCTGACCCCTAGAGCCCCCCACCACCCCCACTCACGATGGCCTGGTTGAACTTGGACTCGATCTCCCCCAGCAGCCAGTCGAAGGCCTCCCCACTGAGCCGGAACTCCTCCACCATGCGGCGGCTGCAGAGGGTGGAGCGCAGGTGGATGTTGAAGAGGAGGGTGGCGTTCTCCTGCGCCTGCCGGCTCAAGGGGTCATCCCCGTTGACGATCACCAACTTGCGGCTCAGCTCCTTCACCCCTGAGGGAAACAGGGGGGAGGGGGAAGCTCCTGGGGGTCTCCAACTCCCACAAAATCTTTGATGGGGTTTTCAAGTCCACCAAGAACCTTCTTGGAGGTCCTCAATGTCCCCCAACGCTTTCCAGGGGCTCATCAAGGCCCACAACAACTTTTAGGGGGGACGTTGGGGTCCTCCAAGACCCCTGGAACCTTCCTGGGCTTCCTCAAGTCCCCTGGGAACTTCCAAGAGGACGTTGGGATGCTCCAAGACCCCTGGAACCTTCCTGGGGGTCTCCAAGTCCCACAGCATCTTTGGGGGGGTCCTCAAGTCCCCCAAGAACCTTCTTGGAGGTCCTCAACGTCTCCCAACATCTCCCAGGGGCTCATCAAGGCCCACAACAACTTTTGGGTCCTCCAAGACTCCTGGGACCTTCCTAGGGTTCCTCAACTCCCCTGGGACCTTCCTGGAGGTCACTGGGGTCCTCCAAGACCCCCGGAACCTTCCTGGGCTTCCTCAAGTCCCCTCGAAACTTCCAGGGGGACGTTGGGGTCCTCCAAGACCCCTGGGACCTTCCCGGGGTTCCTTGAGTCCCCTGGGACCTTCTTGGGGGTCCTCAAGTCCCCTCAACACCTTTCAGGGGAACGTTGGGGTCCTCCAGGCCCCCCAGCACCTTCCTGGGGAGGTCCCTGGGGTCCCCAAGTCCCCCAGAACCTTCTTGAGGACCAAGAAAATCCCTTAAATCCTTCCTAAGAGGTCATGGGGGGGTCCCCAGACCCTTGGGGGGTCCCTCCCAACCCCCCCCCCCCCCCTTCTTGGGCTCAGGACCCCCCAATTTGGGGGAGGGCCCCCCCAAACTTACCCTCTACCACCTTGACGGGGTGCAGGTCGGAGGGGAGGCGGGAGTTGATGTGGAAAATTTTTTGGGCGTTCCAGATCATCCGCAGGAGGTTACAGGGGAGCACAACCTGGGGGGAAGGGGGGGGGGAGGGGGAGAGAAAGGGGGGGTCAGCCCCCCCAAAATGGGGGTCAGTGCCCCAAAATAGGGGGGTGGCATCCCAAAATGGCGGTCAGGAGGGGGGTCAGTACCCCAAAATGGGGGGGCGGCATCCCAAAATGGGGGTCAGCACCCCAAAATGGGGGGGTGGCATCCCAAAGGGGGTGGGAGGGGGGGAGGGGGCAGCACCCCAAAACGGGCACCAGGAGAGAAAGGGGGGGTTCAGGAGTTCCTGCTGCACCCAAAAAAGGGGTGGTGGGGGGCAGCACCCCAAAACAGGGACATAGAAAGAAAGGGGGGTTCAGGGGTTCCTGCTTCACCCAAAAATGGGGGTCAGGAAAGGGGGGCAGCACCCCAAAAGGGGGGGTTGGGGGGGGGACAGCACCCCAAAATAGGGACATAGAAAGAAAGGGGGGTTCAGGGGTTCCTGGTGCATCCCAAAATGGGGGTCAGGAAGGGGGGCAGCACCCCAAAACAGGGACATAGAAAGAAAGGGGGGTTCAGGTGTTCCTGGTGCATCCCAAAAAAGGGGGTCAGGAAGGGGGGGGTAGCACCCCAAAAAGACCCCAAAACAGGGGTGACAATTCCTTGCATGCCAGCACCCCAAAGCGGGGTGGGGGGACACCAGCAGGGACGTCCCCCCCACGGGGGTTGGGTGCAGGTTTTGGGGGTTCACCTTGCTGTCGCCGGTGGGGAAGATGACGCGCAGCACCTCGCGGTCCTCCCGCATCTTCTCGAACTCGCGCTCGAGCTCGTTCTGGATGTGGGCGTTGGAGAGGATCTCCTTGACCAGCTCCTCCTGCAGCGTCCGCCGCAGCGCCCGCTCGTTGGTGTAATCGAACTTGAACCTGGGGCAGGGGGGGGACACACACAGAGATGGGATGGGGTGGGGGGGTTGGGACAACCCTAGGGGGATGGGGGGTTGGGGAAGGGTTGGGATGGGGAGGAGATGGTTTGGGCAGGGGGAGGTCAAGGTGGGTCTATGGGGTGTGGAGCTGGTTGGGGGCATCAAGTTTGGGGAGGAGCAGCTTGGGGACACCAACATGGAGCCCACGTTGGGGCAGAAGAAACTTGGGGACACCAACGTGGGCTCCAAGTTCGGGAGGAGCAATGTGGGGACACCAAGATGGGCCCAATTGGGAGGGCAGCTTGGGGACACCAACGTGGACCACTTGGGGAAAGTGGGACCAAACGCCTCGGCTGGGGACACCAATGCCCCAATTGGGAGAGCAGCTGGACACCAACGTGGACCCACGTTGGGGGACAAGAAACTTGGGGACACCAACGTGGGCTCCAAGTTCAGGAGGAGCAATGTGGGGACACCAAGATGGGCCCATGGCCACCAACCTCATCGGCGTGGGAAAGGGCCCCAAATTGGGGAGGAGCAGCTTGGGGACACCAACGTGGAGCCCACGTTG
Source organism: Gorsachius magnificus (assembly GCA_034008185.1). Classification (NCBI taxonomy): domain Eukaryota; kingdom Metazoa; phylum Chordata; class Aves; order Pelecaniformes; family Ardeidae; genus Gorsachius; species Gorsachius magnificus. The sequence goes on along the minus strand of CM067102.1, from coordinate 5,707,558 downwards.
GGGGACAAGAAACTTGGGGACACCAACGTGGCTCCAAGTTCAGGAGGACAATGTGGGGACACCAAGATGGGCCCCAAATTGGGAGGAGCAGCTTGGGACACCAACATGGAGCCCACGTTGGGACAAGAAACTTGGGGACACCAACGTGGGCTCCAAGTTCAGGAGCAATGTGGGGACACCAAGATGGGCCCCAAATTGGGGAGGAGCAGCTTAGACTATGGGGGACACGGGACACCAACGTGGGCTCCAAGTTCGGGAGGAGCAATGTGGGGAAAAATGGACACCAAGATGGGCCCCAAAATTGGGGAGGGTGGCGGCATGTGGGGACACCAACATGGAGCCCACGTTGGGGAGAAGAAACTTGGGGACACCAACGTGGGCTCCAAGTTCGGGAGGAGCAATGTGGGGACACCAAGATGGGCCCCAAATTGGGGAGGAGAAGGGGCACCAACGTGGGCTCCAAGTTCGGAGGAGCAATGTGGGGACACCAAGATGGGCCCCAAATTGGGGAGGAGAGCTTGAGGAGACCAACATGGGGCCCACGTTAGGGCAGAAGAAGCTTGGGGACACCGGAATGGAGCCCACGTTGGGGGAGGAGAAGCTTAAGGACACCAAGATGGGTCCCAGCTTGGGGAGGAGCAGCTTGGGGCCACCAAGATGGGTCCAGCTCTTGAAAGAAGCACCCCCCAACGAGTGTTCTCTGCTGTAGGACATCCCCCCCCACCCCACCAGCACCCATGTCCCCATCTCACTTCTTCTCGAAGGCCTTGTTGGAGGGCTTGAGGGTGGCCAGGTTCTGGAACTCAACGCTCTCGCCTGCCAGCCCATCCTCCCCGTAGCGGAGCTGCACCACCTGGTTGATGGAGTTCCGGACCGTGGCGTCGTACTTGACCATCACTGACTCCATCGACTTGATCAACCGCCGTTGGATGTACCCTGGGGAGGAGGACACGGTGTCACCCCTAGGGGTGGATTTCGGCGGGGAGGGAGGGGGCTGGAGGCATCTAAGGGGGTTTGGGGGTCCTGGACAGGAGAAGGTGGCATCTGGAGAAGGTTTGGGGGTCCTGGAGGGCTCATGGGGGCAGGTGGTATCTGGGGAGGGTTTGGAGGTCCTGGAGGGCTCAGGGGGGCCAGGTGGCATCTGGGGAGGGTTTGGGGGTCCTGGAGGGTTGAGGTGGCATCTGGGGAGGGGGGGAGGGTTTGGGAATCCCAGTGAAGGTTATGGGGTTCCTTAGGGTCCCCATGAGGACGTTGGGGACCTCCAGGGAGGGTGTGCAGCACTCGGTGATGGGACCCACAACAATGGGTGGAAGAACGTGCAGAAGATGGGTGGCCCTGGGGGGAAGCGGGGGTGATGTTTGGAGGCTGGGGAGGCCAGGGGAGGTGGGTGGGGGCAGGGGGTTGGGTCTTGGAGTTTGGAGGCCGGGGGGTGGGGTTGGGTCTTGGAGTGTGGTGGCCATGGGGTGGCTTTGGAGGACAGGAAGGGGTGGGGTTTTGGAGGCCGGAGGGTTGAGTTTTGGAGACCGGGGTGGGTTTGGGTCTTGGAGGCCATGGGGTGGCTTTTGGAGGACAGGACAGGGGTTAGGCTCCTGGAGGCCGGGGGGGGGCGGGGTTGGGTCTTGGAGTTTGGTGGCCATGGGGTGGCTTTTGAAGGACAGGACAGGGGTGGGCCTGGAGGCCGGTGGGGGGGGTCTTGGAGGTCATGGGGTGGTTTTTGGAGGACAGGTTGGTCTGGGGGGTCAGCAGGGGTTGGGTCCTTGAGTTGGAGCCCGGGGGTTAGGTCTGGAGGCCAGGGGGGTTGGGTTGGTCTTGGAGACGTGGGTTGGTCTGGCCATGGGGTGGCTTTTGGAGGACAGGACAGGGGTTAGGGCTCCTGGAGGCCCGGGGGGGTTGGGGTGGGGTGGGGTCGTGGAAAGACGCCAAGGGGTTGGGTCTTGGAGTTTGGAGGCCGGGGGGTGGCTTTTGGAGGACAGGGCAAGGGTGGGCTCTTGGAGGCCATGGGGTGGCTTTTGGAGGACAGGACATGGGTTGGGTCCTGGTGGCCAGAGGGTTGGGTCTTGGAGTTTGGAGGCCATGGGGTGGCTTTTGGAGGACATCCAGGGGTGGGGTCTGGAGGGTTTTGGGGCCATGGGGTGGCTTTTGAGGACAGGACAGGGGTGGGCTCTGGAGGCCAGGTGGGTGGGGTCTTGGAGACCCAGGGGAGTTGGGTTTTGGAGGCCATGGGGTGGCTTTTGGAGGACAGGACAGGGGTGGGGTTTCGAAGGCTGGGGGGGTGTGGGGTCTTGGAGACCCGGTGGGGTTGGGTCTTGGAGGCCATGGGGTGGCTTTTGGAGGACAGGACAGGGGTCGGTGGGGGTGAGCCCGGCCAAGTAGGAATTTTCGACGAAACCTCGACTTTCGGGGCCGTAATCATCTTTGATGAAGTGGGGCAAGGTGCGGTGTTTGAAGCCAAAGGGGATGCGTTTGCCCTCCACGTTCTGCTGTCCCACCACCGCAATCACCTGCCGGGGAGGTGGTGGGAGGAGATGGGCTTGGGGTGGGGTAAGGCGGGGACCACCCCCAGACCTCATAAAGATCAACTGTTCCCTCATGGAAGGGCCTGGAGGGATCCCCAAGGGCTCCAGGAGATGTTCATCTTGGTGACCAACATCTCCATGGGCCATCACAATGACCATGGGGTCCCCTTGGAGCCAAGAGGAACCCCAGTGATCAACTTCATGGCCCAAAGCTCTTAGGTGGGATCCCAAAACCATGTAGGGAACATCCTGAGGGAACCCCAAGGTATCTGAGAGATGTTCCCCATGGACACCAACATCTCCATGGGCCACTACGATGACCATGGGGTCCCCTCAGACCCAAGAGGCCCGGGCCCCGGTAAGGGACTCCCCAGGACAACTTCATGCCCCAAAACTCTTAGGTGGGATCCCAAAACCACATAGGGAATTTCCCAAGGGCTTGGAGGGATCCCCAACGGCTCCAGGAGATGTTCATCTTGGTGACCAACGTCATCATGGACCCCAGGGAGATCCCCCAAACCCAAGAGGAACCCACCCAAACCCCACCCACATCCTCCTGGAATCTCCCTCAGGCCCTGTAGGGGCCCCCCAAGACCCCAAGGAGCCCCCCAAGACCTGGGAGATGTTGACTAGGGAGCTCTTGGTGCCCAACACCACCATGGGGTTCCAAGAAGACCCCAGAGAGGTCTACAAAACCCAAGAGGAACCCCCCATCCTCCCCCGGGGCCCCCCCAGACCCCACAGAGCCCCCCAAGACCTGGGAGATGTTGATTATGGAGCTCCTGCCAACCACCACCACAAACCCTTAAGAAGACCCCAGAGAGGTCTACAAAACCCAAGAGGAACCCATCCAAACCCCACCCAGATCCTCCTGGTAACCCACCAGGCCCTGTAGGGGCCCCCCCAAGACCCCCTGGAGCCCCCCAATACCTGGGAGATGTTGATTTTGGAGCCTTTGGCGCCCGACACCACCATGGATTTGAAGTTGTTGTATTCTGAGAGGGATTTTTGGGCGGAAGAACCCGTTTTGTCCCGGGCGTCGTTGAGGATGCGGTTGACCTGGTTCTCAAAGGTCTGGCGGAGGGTGTTCCCCGGGGTGGGCTCCAGTTCGTTGTTGTGGGCCTTCTCGATGACCTGTCACCCCCCCCCCCGAGCCCCCCATTATGATGTCACCGGGGTACCCCAAAACCCTGGGAGCACCCCCCAGGGTGTCTTGGTGGGGTGGGGGCGATGAAAACCACGCATGGAAGGGCCCAAAGTGTCCTGAGGGAGGGGGGGCATGAAGTGGGTGGGGAGCACCCCAAAACCCTTGTGAGATGGTTGGGGACACCCCAAAAGCCCATGGGGCACCCCAAAATGTCCCTGAGGAACCCTGGATGCTTCCAACCCCCCCCTGAGGAGCACCCCAAAATGTCCCAGGGGACACTGGGTGCTCCCAACCCCCACAGGGCACCCAAAACCCGGGGGCCCGGGTGCCCCAAAACCCCGGGGCACCCCAAAATGTCATGGGGGAACCGTGGGTGCTCCTGAACCCCACAGGGCACCCCCCCGGGCACCCCAAAATGTCCTGGGGACTGGGTGCTCCCAACCCCCCAGGCACCCAAAATGTCCCAGGGGAACCCTGGGTGCTCCCAAACCCCACGGGGCCCTCATCCCCCCCCGCCCCGATCCCACAGCATCACTGGGGCACCCCAAAACCCTGCAGAAACAAAGGGGCAGATCCCCAAATTTTTGGGACTGCACCCCCAAAATCCCCATGAAGGTGCCCCCCCCCCCCCAACCACCAGGAGCCACCAGCATCACCAAAGGGAGACCCCAAACGCTGCCGAACACCCCAAATCCCCCCCCCCCCCCCCCATCAGCACCCAAATCCCCCCCAACCCCAACTGGGGGTTCCCAGGGTATGAGGGTCCCCCAAAAATGCTGGGGGGGGGCCCCCCAAAAGCCACCCCCCCCCCCCACCTCAATGACATCTTGCTTGGCTTTCTTGATGGTGTTCTGGATGTCCTGGTAGGTCTTGGCGTCGGCGATGGAGTCCCCGATGCCGATGGTGTGGCCTGGAAGGGGGGGGGGGGTGTCAGGTTTTGGGGGGGATCCCCCCCAATTTAGGGGAACCCCCACCCAGGTCCTCCTCCCCTCCCCCCGTAAGGTGCCCGTCACCCCAAACCCAAGCTTCTGCCATGGGCTCCTGAGCCTGGGGGAGATACCTGGGTGTGGGGACTCAAAAGAGGGGGGGCAAGGGCACCCTGGGGGCAACAAGGGGCCCCCCAAAAAAGGGGGTGCAAGCCCTCCCCCCCCCGACCACCTGGGTCCCCGTTGTCCCCCAAAAAAGGGGGTCCAAGCCCCCCAACACCTGGGTCCCTGTTGTCCCCCAAAAAAGGAGGTCCAAGCCTCCCGGGTCCCCATTGTCCCCCAAAAAGGGGTGCAAACCCCCCCCAAGACACCTGGGTCCCTGCTGTCCCCCAAAAAAGGGGGTGCAAGCCCCCCCAGCCTGCCAGGTCCCCATTGTCCCCCCAAAAAGGGGGTGCAACCCCCCCCAAACACCCCCTGTTGTCCCCCAAAAAAGGAGGTCCAAGCCTCCCGGGTCCCCTTGTCCCCCAAAAAGGGGTCAACCCCCCAAAAGACACCTGGGTCCCCTTGTCCCCCAAAAAAGGGGGTCCAAGCCCCCCCAAAGACACCTGGGTCCCTGTTGCCCCAAAAAAGGGGGAGCAAGAGCACCCCAAAACATCTTGGTCCCCTTCTCACCAAAAAAGGGGGTCCAAGCCCTCCCCCCAAGACACCTGGGTCCCCATTGTCCCCCAAAAAGGGGGCCCAAGCCCCCCCAAGACACCTGGGTCCCCTTGTCCCCCAAAAAGGGGGCCAAGCCCCCCCAAGACCCTGGGTCCCCTTGTCCCAAAAAAGGGGGTCCAAGCCCCCCCAGCCCTGCCCCGTCCCAACCCCACGAACCCCCCCCCCCCCCCGCCAAGTCCCCTCAACCCCACCCAAGATGAGGTCTGAGAAGGTCCCCAGATGCCCGAATCCCCCATGGGTGTCCACGCACCCCAACCCCCACCCTGAGCGCCCCCTCCGCCCCCCCAAAACGTGGGTGCCCCCAGGGGGTCCCCCGCTGACCCTCGATGAGGAGCCAGTTGTTGATGACGGTTTGGATGTTGCTGTAGAAGAGGCGGGTGGTGTCGTGTCCCATCTCCAGGTAGGAGATGTGGACCAAGGAACCCGCCGAGGTGCCCAAGGATTTTTTGCAGAGGATGCCCATGATCAGCTCCCCGTTCTCCACGATCACCTACAAAAAGGGGGTGTCAACCCCCACCCCAAATCTCCCAACACCCCACCCTGCCATGGTTCACCCAACCACCCTGGAGGTCCCCCCCAAGGGGCCACCCACTTCACCCCCCCAAGGTTCACCCCCTCCGGAACCCCTCCCCAGGCACCCACCAAGTTCTACCAAGCTGCCCCCCCCCCCCCCCGCCCAGAGGCCCAGTCCCACCAACCCCCCCTGCCCCACCCCCCAGAGCACCCTCAGGTCCCACCAAGCCCCCCAAAGCACCCTCAAGACCCACCAAGACCCCAGAGCACCCTCAAGACCCACCAAGATACCCCAGAGCACCCCCCCCGTCACCAAGCCCCCAAGCCACCAAGTCCCCAGAGCACCCTCACGTCCCCCAAGAGCACCCTCAGGTCCCACCAGCCCCCCACAAAGCACCCAGTCCCCCAAGACACCTCAGTCCCACCAAGGCCCCCCCAGAGCACCCTCACGTCCCCCCAGGCCCCCCCAAAGCATCCTCAGGTCCCACCAGGCTCCCCCAAGAGCACCCCCAAGAGCCACCAAGCCCCCCCAGAGCACCCTCACGTCCCACCAAGAGCACCCTCACGTCCCACCAAGAGCACCCTCACGTCCCACCAAGCCCTTCAGAGCACCCAACACCAAGGCTCCCCCCCAACCACCCCAAAAGTCCTCCATACCCCCTTCCCCCCACCGAATCCCACCCCTATGACCACCCCAGGATCCCCCACCTTGGTGTCCCCGGGGGAGATGTGCTTGTAGGGCCCGCTGTCCTCGTCATCGGGGTGGGTGCTGTGGGTGCGGATGCAGTTGATGTGGCCGGGGATGATGAGGGAGAAGATCTGCTTGCCCGTCCAGAGGGGTCGGGGTTTCAGGATGGCGGGTTGGGGCACCTTCCCGTCCCACGTCGAGAGGAACATCAACAGGTTCATCACTTCCCCCTGCGGGTGGGAGATACCCCATCGGCACCCCAAAAACGGCCACGGCACAAAGGTGTCCCCCCCACACCAAAAAAAAGCTTCTCCAAGCTCTCCTGCAGGCCAGGGAGACCCCAAATCTTTCCAATCACAGCCCAAAGATGGGTCAACAACCCCAAAGGACCCCAAACCCCCAAAAGAGCCCCAACCCCCAAAAACCTTTCTTGGTCAAGGAGACCCCAAGGACCAAAATCTTCCCCACCACAACCCAAAGATGCCCCAAAATGCCCCAAAAACCTTCCTGCTGGTCAAGGAGGCCCATAAGGATCTCAAATCTTCCCAGAAGAGCCCCAAGAACCCCCCAAAATACCCCAAAACCTTTTTCCTGGTCAAGGAGACCCCATAAGGATCTCAGATCTTCCCCATCACAACCCAAAAATGCCCCAAAAACCCTTTCCCCTCCCACACAACCCAAAAATGCCCCAAAACCCCTTTCTACTGGTCAAGGAGACCCCTAAAGACCCCAAACCCTCCCAAACCCCAAAAACCTTTCCGGTAAGGAGATCCCATAAAGACCCCAAATCTCCCCAAACCAAACC
>CM067102.1:5686413-5699746 GCA_034008185.1 Gorsachius magnificus | reverse complement strand
GGCACTGCACCAACAGTCGTCCCTCCACACCTTTCTCCTCTCGGCCACCTATGGTGCTGGCCACGTCAGCCCTAGCTCTCGGCTCCCTCATTAGTTAGGTTAGGGTTAGGTTAGGGTTCAGAGAGGCACAAAGCCTAGAGGTCCAGGGACACTCTGGCTGCAAAAGGCATGCCAAGGGGAGCACGGCACTGCACCAACAGTCGTCCCTCCACACCTTTCTCCTCTCGGCCACCTATGGTGCTGGCCACGTCAGCCCTAGCTCTCGGCTCCCATTACGTTAGGGTTAGGGTTCAGAGAGGCAGCTGCAAAAGGCATGCCAAGGGGAGCACGGCACTGCACCAACAGTCGTCCCTCCACACCTTTCTCCTCTCGGCCACCTATGGTGCTGGCCACGTCAGCCCTAGCTCTCGGCTCCCATTTACGTTAGGGTTAGGGTTAGGGTTCAGAGAGGCACAAAGCCTAGAGGTCCAGGGAACTTGGTCAAAGGCATGCCAAGGGGAGCACGGCACTGCACCAACAGTCGTCCCTCCACACCTTTCTCCTCTCGGCCACCTATGGTGCTGGCCACGTCAGCCCTAGCTCTCGGCTCCCATTACGCCTTAGGTTGTTAGGGTTAGGAGGAGGCAAAAGCTAGAGGTCCAGGGACACTCTGGCTGCAAAAGGCATGCCAAGGGGAGCACGGCACTGCACCAACAGTCGTCCCTCCACACCTTTCTCCTCTCGGCCACCTATGGTGCTGGCCACGTCAGCCCTAGCTCTCGGCTCCATTACGTTAGGTTAGGGTTAGGTGGTGGGTTCAGAGAGGCACAAAGCCTAGAGGTCCAGGGACACTCTGGCTGCAAAAGGCATGCAAGGGGAGCACGGCACTGCACCAACAGTCGTCCCTCCACACCTTTCTCCTCTCGGCCACCTATGGTGCTGGCCACGTCAGCCCTAGCTCTCGGCTCCCATTACGGTTAGGGTTAGGGTTGGGTTCAGAGAGGCACAAAGCCTAGAGGTCCAGGGACACTCTGGCTGCAAAAGGCATGCCAAGGGGAGCACGGCACTGCACCAACAGTCGTCCCTCACACCTTTCTCCTCTCGGCCACCTATGGTGCTGGCCACGTCAGCCCTAGCTCTCGGCTCCCATTACGTTAGGGTTAGGGTTAGGGTTCAGAGAGGCACAAAGCCTAGAGGTCAGGGACACTCTGGCTGCAAAAGGCATGCCAAGGGGAGCACGGCACTGCACCAACAGTGTCCCTCCACACCTTTCTCCTCTCGGCCACCTATGGTGCTGGCCACGTCAGCCCTAGCTCTCGGCTCCCATTACGTTAGGGTTAGGGTTAGGTTCAGAGAGGCACAAAGCCTAGAGGTCCAGGGACACTCTGGCTGCAAAAGGCATGCCAAGGGGAGCACGGCACTGCACCAACAGTCGTCCCTCCACACCTTTCTCCTCTCGGCCACCTATGGTGCTGGCCACGTCAGCCTAGCTCTCGGCTCCATTACGTTAGGGTTAGGGTTAGGGTTCAGAGAGGCACAAAGCCTAGAGGTCCAGGGACACTCTGGCTGCAAAAGGCATGCCAAGGGGAGCACGGCACTGCACCAACAGTCTCCCTCCACACCTTTCTCCTCTCGGCCACCTATGGTGCTGGCCACGTCAGCCCTAGCTCTCGGCTCCATACGTTAGGTTAGGGTTAGGGTTAGGGTTCAGAGAGGCACAAAGCCTAGAGGTCCAGGGACACTCTGGCTGCAAAAGGCATGCCAAGGGGAGCACGGCACTGCACCAACAGTCGTCCCTCCACACCTTTCTCCTCTCGGCCACCTATGGTGCTGGCCACGTCAGCCCTAGCTCTCGGCTCCCATACGTTAGGTTAGGGTTAGGGTTAGGGTTCAGAGAGGCACAAAGCCTAGAGGTCCAGGGACACTCTGGCTGCAAAAGGCATGCCAAGGGGAGCACGGCACTGCACCAACAGTCTCCCTCCACACCTTTCTCTCTCGGCCACTATGGTGCTGGCCACGTCAGCCCTAGCTCTCGGCTCCCATTACGTAGGGTTAGGGTTAGGGTTGGTTCAGAGAGGCACAAAGCCTAGAGGTCCAGGGACACTCTGGCTGCAAAAGGCATGCCAAGGGGAGCACGGCACTGCACCAACAGTCGTCCCTCCACACCTTTCTCCTCTCGGCCACTATGGTGCTGGCCACGTCAGCCCTAGCTCTCGGCTCCCATTACGGTTAGGGTTAGGGTTAGGGTTCAGAGAGGCACAAAGCCTCGAGGTCCAGGGACACTCTGGCTGCAAAAGGCATGCCAAGGGGAGCACGGCACTGCTATGGTGCTGGCCACGTCAGCCCTAGCTCTCGGCTCCCATTACGTTAGGGTTAGGGTTAGGGTTCAGAGAGGCACAAAGCCTGAGGTCAGGACACTCTGGCTGCAAAGGCATGCCAAGGGGAGCCGCCTGCACCAACAGTCTCCCTCCACACCTTTCTCTCTCGGCACTATGTGCTGGCCACGTAGCCTAGCTCTCGCTCCCATTACGTTAGGTTAGGGTTGGTTCAGAGAGGCAAAAGCCTAGAGGTCCAGGGACACTCTGGCGCAAAAGGCATGCCAAGGGGAGCACGGCATGCACCAACAGTTCTCCACACTTTCTCCTCTCGGCCCCTATGGTGTGGCACGTCACCTAGCTCTCGGCTCCATACTTTGGTTAGGGTTAGGGTTCAGAGAGGCACAAAGCCTAGAGGTCCAGGGACACTCTGGCTGCAAAGGCGTGCAGAGGGGAGCACAGCACTGCACCAACAGTCTCCTCCACACTTCTCCTTGGCCACTATGGTGCTGCCGTAGCCCTACTCTCGGCTCCCATACGTTGGGTGTTGGTTAGGTTAGGAGAGCAAAGCTAGAGGCAGGGACACTTGGCTGCAAAAGGCATGCAAGGGGAGCACGGCACTGCACCAACAGTCGTCCCTCCAACCTTTCTCTCGCACTTGTGCTGGCACAGCCTAGCTCTCTCCATCTAGGGTTGTAGGTCGAGGGAAAGCTAGGTCCAGCCTCGGCGCAAAGGCTGCAAGGAGACGGCAGCCAAAGTCTCTCCACCTTTCTCCCTCGCACTAGTGGCACTCAGCCCTAGCTCTGGCTTGGGTAGGTTCAGAAGACAAAGCAGTCAGGACACTGCTGCAAAAGGCATGAGGGAGACGGACTCACCAACAGTCTCTCACCCTTTCTCCTCTCGCCCTGGTGCTGGCACTAGCCCACTCTCGGCTCCATCGTTAGTGGGTTAGGGTTGAGAGCACAAAGCTAGAGTCCGGGACACTGGCTCAAAGCATGCCAGGAGACGCACTGCCCAACAGTCTCCCTCCACCTTTCTCCTTCGCCACCTATGGTGCTGGCCAGTCAGCCAGCTCTCGGCTCCATACGCTTGGTGTTAGGGTTAGGGTCAGAGAGGCACAAAGCCTGAGGTCCGGGACACTCTGGCTGCAAAGGCATGCCAAGGGGAGCACGGCACTCCCAACAGTTCCTCCACACACTTTCTCCTTGGCACTATGGTGCTGGCCACGTCAGCCCTAGCTCTCGGCTCCCATACCGTTAGGTTAGTTAGGTTAGGTAGAGGCCAAAGCCTCGAGTCCAGGACACTTGGCTGCAAAAGGCATGCCAAGGGGAGCACGGCACTGCCCAACAGTCATCCCTCCACACTTTCTCCTCTCGGCCACCTATGGTCTGCCACCAGCCCTGCTCCGGTCCCATTACCGTTAGGTTTAGGGTTAGGGTTCAGAGAGGCACAAAGCTGAGGTCCAGGGACACTCTGGCTGCAAAAGGCATGCCAAGGGGAGCACGGCACTGCACCAACAGTCTCCCTCCACCCTTCTCCTTCGGCACCTATGGTCCCCCCTTCTGGGGCCCCCGGGGGTTTCCCGGGCCCCATTTGGGCCCTAGCTCTGGCCCTTTTTTAAAATTTGGGTTTGGGGGGTTTTGGGGTTCAGAGGGCAAAAACCGGGGGGCCCCGGGAAAACACTTGGAAAAAAAAAGGGGCCCCCCAAAAGGGGGAGGGGGGGCCCCTTCCCCCAAACAGTCCCCCCCCCCAAACCCCTTTTTCCCTCAAAGGCCCCCCTATGGTGCGGGGCCACGGGGGGCCCAAAGGCTTTCCCCCTTTTTAGGTTTTTTGGGGGGTTGGGGGTTGGGTTTCAGAGGGGCCCAAAGCCTGGGGGTCCGGGGGACACTTTGGGGTGAAAAAGGAAAAACCCCCAAAGGGGGGGCCCCAAAAAAGCCCCCAAACGGGTCCCCCTTTTCCCCCCCTTTTTCCCCTTTCCCGGGCCCCCTTTGGTGCGGGCCCCGCCCCCCCTGGGCTTTTCGGCCCCTTTTTGGGGGTTTTTGGGTTTGGGTTTTTGGGGTTCCCCAGAGGGGAAAAAAGGGCCTGAGGTCCGGGACCCCCCGGCCCCCCCAAAAAGGGGCCCCAAAGGGGGCGGGGGGCCCACTCCACCAACAGTCTTCCCCTCCCCCCCCCTTTCTCCCCCCCCCCGGCCCCCCCCTTGGGGCCCCGGGCCCCCCCAAAGCCCTTTCCCCCGGGGGCCCTTTTTTTTTGGGTTAAAAGGGTTTTTGGGTTGGGGGGCCCGGGAGAGGCACAAACCCTGGGGTGGGGGGGCCCACTTGGCGAAAAAGGCATGCCAAGGGGGGGGGGTTTTGCAAAAACCCTTCTCCCCCCCCCTTTTTTCCTTGGGCCCCCTTTGGTCTGGCCAGGGGGGGCCCGGGGGCTCTCTTTTTTCCTTGGGTTGGGTTTTTAAGGGTTTTTGGGGGTTTTGGGAAAAGGGCAAAACCCTGGGGCCCAGGGAAAATTTGGTTTAAAAAGGCCCCCCAAAGGGGGGAGCCGGCACAAAAACCCAAACGTTTCCCCCACCCCTTTTTCCCCCCCCGGCCACCCTAGGGGGGTTTGGCCCAAAGTCGCCCTAGTTCTCCCCCCATTCCCGGGGGGGTTTTTAAGGGTTTGGGGGTTTGGGGGTTGAGGGAAAAAACCCTGGGTTTTCCGGGATTTTTTGGCTGAAAAAGGCTCCCCAAGGGGACCCCCGGAAATTTGCCCCAACAGTCCCCCCCCAAACCCCTTTTTCCCCTTTCTCGGCCCCCTTTTGGTGGGGGCCCGGGGGCACCCCCGGGCTCTCCCCCCCCAAATTTCCTTGGGTTTTTTGGGTTTTTGGGGTTCAAAAAAGGCCCCAAAACCTAGGGGGGGGGGACACTCTGGTTGCAAAAAGGCCCCCCAAAAGGGGGCCCCGGGGGCCGCCCCAAAAACCAGTCTCCCCCACCCCTTTTCCCCCTGGGGGCCCCACCTTTGGTGCTTGGCCACTCCCCCCCTTTATTTTCCCCTTCCCTTCCCGGTTAGGGGGGGGGTTTTTGGGGTTCAGAGGGACAAATTTTTGGGGGCCGGGGACACGGGGGTTTTGAAAAAAAGGGGCTTTCCAAAGGGGGGGACCCGGGGCACTGCCCCAAAACTCCCCCCCCAAAACCTTTTTCCTTCGGAAACCTTTGGTCCCGGGCCACTTTCCCCCCCGGTTTCGGCCCCCAAAATTATTTTTGGGGGTTTTGGGGGTTTGGGGTTCGGGGGGGGCCCCAAAAACCCTTTTGGGGGTCCGGGGGGACATTTGGGGGCTGCAAAAGGCAGGGCCAAAAGGGGGCACGGCACTGCCAAAAAAGTCATCCCCCCCCCCCTTTTCTCCTTTTTGGGGCCCCTTTTTGGTGGGGCCCCAAACCCCAAAAAGTTTTCCGGCCCCCACCCCCCAAGGGGGTTTTTGGGTTTTAGGGTTGGGGGAGGGAAAAGCCTAGAGGCCCGGGGGACAGGCTGCAAAAGGTTTTCCCCAAAGGGGAGAAACGGCATTTAAAAACCAAAAGTCTTCCCCCCAAACACCTTTTCCCCCCCGGCCCCCTTTTTGGTGTTGGCCCCGGGGGTCACCCCTTTACCCCCCGGGCCCCCCTTTAGGGTTTGGGTTAGGGGGGGGGTTTCAGAGAGGAAAAAAGGGGCCAGGGCCCGGGGAAAAAGGGGCCTGAAAAGGAACCCCCCAAAGGGGGAAAAAACCGGTTTTCCCCCAAAACGGTCTCCCCCCAAACACCTTTTTCTCTCGGCCCCCTTTGGGGGGCTAAAAGGGGGGCCCTAGTTTCGGCCCCCATGACGGTTAAAGGGGTTTGGGTTAGGGGGGGTTCGAGAAAAAAAACCCCCTAGAGGCCCGGGCCCCCACTTGGCAAAAAAAAGGTTTTTCCCGGGGGGAAGGGGGGGCCCCCCCAAAAACATTTTCCTCCCCCCCCCTTTTTTTCCTTTGGCCCCGGGGGTGGGGCCCACGTCCCCTAGCTCCGGTCCCTTTCCCTTTTAGGGTTAGGGTTGGGGTTTCAGAGGGGCCCAAAAACCCCTTGGGGGGGGGGGGGGGAAACCCCCCTGGCTGAAAAAGGCATAAAAAGGGGGAAGGCCCTTCCCCCCAAAATTTTTCAACCCCTCCACACCTTTCCCCCTCGGCCACCAGGGTGGGGGGGCCCCACCCCCGGGGGTTCTCGGGCCCCAAAATTCCCCCGGTTGGGTTAGGGGGGGGTTTTTCAAAAGGGCAAAAACCCTTTGGGGCCCCCCAGGGAAAATTTTGGCAAAAAAAAGGCTGAAGGGGGGCCCAGGTTTTTGCCCCAACAGTCTCCCCACACCTTTCTCCTGGGGGGCCCCCTTATGGGCTGGCCACTAAACCCTTTTACCCTCTGGGTTTCCCCCTTTAAACTTTTGGGGTTTTGGGGTTTTTGGGTTCAGAGAAAAAACCAAACCCCGAGGTAAAAGGGACACTCTGGTTTGAAAAAGGCCCCCCAAAAAGGGGAAAAAAGGGAAAATGCCCCCAAAATTTTGCCCCCCCCACCATTTCCCCCCTCCCATTTTGGGTTTTGGGGGGCCCCTCAGCCCCCCCCTTTTGGCTCCCTTTTTTTTAGGGTTAGGGGGGGGTTTTTCCAGAGAGGCAAAAAAGCCGGGGGGCCAGGGACACTCTGGCTAAAAAAGGGGCCCCTTGCCAAGGGGGGGCACGGCACTCCCCCAAATTTTTCCTTCCCCCCCCCCCTTTTTTTTTTCTCGGAAACCTATTTTTTGGGGGGCCAAATTTTGGGGGCCTTTGCTCTGGGCCCCCCTTTTTAAAAGGGGTTTTGGGTTTTTTGGGTTTAAAAGGGTTTTTTCAGAGGGCCCCCAAAGCCTGGGGGCCCCGGGAAAACCCCTTGGGGCCCCCCAAAAGGCCCCAAGGGGAGCACGGCACGCCCCAACATCACCCCCCCCACACCTTTTCCTCCCCCAAAAAAAAATTGGGGGGGGGGCCCCACGGGGGGGCCCCTTTTCCCCCCTTTTTCCCCTTAAAATTTTATTTTTGGGTTAGGGTTCGAGAGGCAAACCCCCTTTGGGGGTCCGGGGGACACTTTTTTTGCAAAAGGCTCCCAAGGGGGGGGACGGCACTGAAACCAAAAAAAAACCCCCCCCACACCTTTCCCCCTTCGGCCCCCTAGGGTGGGGCCCCTTTACCCCTTTTGGGCCTCTGGGCCCCCCCCCAAATTAAGGTTTTGGGTTTTATTTTAAAAGGGTTTTTCAGGGGGCCCCAAAAAAACCCTTGGGGGCCAGGGACACTCGGGCAAAAAAAAGGGGGGCCAAAAAGGGGAGCACGGAACCCCCAACAGTCTCCCTCCACCCCTTTTCCCCTTGGGCCCCTAGGGTGTGGCCACGGGGGGAAAAACCCCCTCGGCCCCCTTTTACGGGTTTGGGGTTTGGGTTTTTAAAAAGGGGAGGCAAAACCCTAGAGGTCCGGGGGACCCCCTTTTTTTGAAAAAAGGTTTTTCCAAAAAGGGGGAAGGGGGCCCCTTTTCCCCAAAACGCCCCCCCCAAAAACCCCTTTTTCCCCCCTTCCCCCCAACCTTTTGGTGGGGGCCCAAAACGTCCCCCCGGGGCTTGGGCTCCCAAAAAGGGTTTGGGGGGTTGGGGGGTTTGGGTTTTTCAGAGAGGCAAAAAACCCAGAGGTAAGGGGCCCTTTTGGGTGAAAAAGGGGTGCCAAGGGGGGCACGGTTTTTAAAAACCAAAACAGCCCCCCCTCCCACCTTTTTCCTCTCCCCCCACCTATGGTGGGGGGAAAGGAAAAACCCCCTAGCTTCCCCCTTTTTTACTTAGGGTTGGGGTTTGGGTTTTCAGAGGGGCAAAACCCCCTTTTACCCCCAAAGGGCCCAAATTTTTGGCCCCCCCAAAAGGGGTCCCCAAGGGGGGGCCCCGGCCCCCGGGGCCCCAAAACAGTTTCCCCCCAAACCCTTTTTCCCTTTCTCGGCCATTTTTGGGGGGCGGGCCCGGTCACCCCCTTGTTCTCTTTCCCCCATTAGGGGGGGGTTTAGGGTTAGGGGCGGGGCCCAAAAACCTGGGGGTTGGGGGGGAAAATTTGGCTCAAAAGGCATAAAAAGGGGACCCGGGGGGCACTGCACCAAAAATTTCCCCCTTTTCCAAAAACCTTTCTTCCCCCGGCCCCCTATGGTGTTCCCCACGTCGGGCCCAGTTTCGGCCCCTTTTTGGGGGTTTTGGGGGGGGTTTTTGGTTTTTAAAGGGTTTTTGGGTTTCAGGGGGGGCCCCAAAACCCTGGGGTTTTCCCCAAGGAAAACATTTGGGGAAAAAAAAGGGGATCCCAAAAGGGGACCCCCGGGGAATTTGCCCCCTTTCCCCCTTTTCCCCCACCTTTTTTCCTCTGGGCCCCCCCTTTGGTTTTGCTGGCCCCCGTAAACCCTTTTACCCTTGGGGCTCCTTTGGGGTTTTGGGTTGGGTTTTTAAATTTTCAAAAGGGGGGCCCAAAAACCCCCCCAAAGGGGTTTTTCCAAAAAGGGGAAACCTGGCGGGCAAAAAAGGCCCCTTTTGGCCAAAATTTAAGGGGGGGGGGGGAGGGGGAAAAAACCTGAAAAACCCCCCAAAAAAAAATCCCCTTTTCCCCAAAACCCTTTTTTCTCCTCTCGGCCCCCTATGGGTCCCCAATCACCCCTAGTTCTCGGCCCCTTTTTGGGGGTTGGGGGGGTTAGGGTTGGGGTTAGGGGGGGGCAAAAACCCTTGGGGTAAAGGGAAAATTTTGGCAAAAAAAAAGGGCCCCAAAGGGGGGACCCGGGCCCCCTCCCCCCAAAAAGTCTTTCCCTCCCCCCCTTTTTCCCCCCTTTTTGGGCCCCCCCTATGGTGTTTGGCAACCCGGGCCCTAGTCTCGGCCCCCCTTCGGGTTGGGGGTTTTGGGGGTTCAGAGAGGCAAAACCCTGGGACCCCCGGGGAAAAATTGGCTAAAAAAAGGGGCCTTCCCAAAAGGGGAAACAAAAACTCCCCCAAGGGGGTTCTTCCCCCTCCAAAAACCTTTTCCCCCTTTTGGGGGCCCCAATTTTGGGGGGGCCCTTTTTCCCCCCTTATCTTTTCCTCCCAAAATTGGGGTTTTTTGGGTTTTGGGGTTCAAAAGGGCAAAAGGGGCCTGGGGGGCCCAGGGACCCCTCTTTTTTGGAAAAAAGGCAAAAAAAAGGGGGGGCCCGGCACCCCCCCCAAAAACATTTCCCCCTTCCCCCACCTTTCTCCCCCGGCCCCTAGGGTGCGGGCCCCACAAAAACCCTAGCTTTGGTCCAAAATTCCCCTTGGGGGGGGGGTTTTAGGGTTTTCAGAAGGAAAAAACCCCCTGGGGGGTCCGGCCCCCACTCTGGCAAAAAAAAGGAAACCCCCAAAAAGGGGGGGGGGCACTGCCCCCAACTTGCCCCCCCCAACACCTTTCTCCTCTGGGCCCTTTTTTTGGGGTGCGGGGCCACGTCCCCCTTAAGTTTTTCCGGCCCCCCAATTCCCGGGGTTTTTGGGGGTTGGGGTTCGGGGCCCCAAAAAAAGCCTGAGGTGGGGGGGACAGGGGGGCCCCCCAAAAAGGCATCCCGGGGGGGGAAAGCCCGGAAAATTTCCCCCAAAACATCATCCCCCCACCCCTTTTTCCCCTTCTGGGCCCAAACCTATGGTGCGGGCCCAAACAAAAAGCCCTAGTTCCCCTTCCCAATTTTAGGGTTAGGGGGGGGGTTTTTAGGGTTCAGAGGGGGAAAAAACCCTGGGGCCCAAAAGGGCCCCATTTTTGGCTGAAAAAGGCATCCCAAAGGGGGGCCCCCAGGGCACTGCACCAACATCTTCCCCCCCACACCTTTCTCCTCTCGGCCACCTATGGTGCTGGCCAGTCAGCCCTAGCTCTCGCTCCCTTTTGGGTTTGGTTAGGTTTTAGGTTCGAGGGCACAAACCCTCGAGGTCCAGGGCCTCTGGCTGCAAAAGGCATCCCAAAAGGGGCACGGCACTGCACCAACGTCATCCCCCCCACACCTTTCTCCTCTCGGCCACCTAGGGTGCTGGCCCGTCACCCCCTAGCTCTCGGTTTCCCATTATTGGGTTGGGGGGTTGGGGTTTTAGGTTCAGAGAGGCACAAAGCCTGAGGTCCGGGGAAACACTTTTCTGCAAAGGCTGCCAAGGGGGCACGCACTGCCCAACAGTCTCCCCCCAAAACCTTTCTCCTCTCGGCCCCCTTGGTGCTGGCCACGTCAGCCCTGCTTTTGCTCCCATGCGGTTTTTCGGTTTGGTTTTAGGGGTTCCCAGAGAGGCCAAAGCCTAGAGGTCCAGGGACATCTGGCTGCAAAAGGCATCCCAAAGGGGGCCGGCACTGCCCCAACAGTCGTCCTCCAATTTTTCCCCTTCGGCCACCTTGGTGCGGGCCCCAACTCAGCCCTAGCCTGGGCTCCCTTTAGGTTAGGGTTGGGTTAGGGTTCGAGAGGCACAAACCCTGGGCCCAGGGCATCTGGCTGCAAAAGGCTGCCCAAGGGGAGCCGGCATCACAACAGTGTCCCTCCACACCTTTCTCTTCGGCCCCCCCTTGGTGCTGGCCAGTCGCCCTAGCTTCGGCTCCCCATTAAAATTAGGGTTAGGGTTGGGGTTTCAGAGGGACAAACCCTAGGGGTCCAGGGACACTCTGGCTGCAAAAGGCATCCCCAAGGGGAGCACGGCACGAAAAAAAACAGTCTCCCCCACCCCTTTTTCCCCTCTCGGCCACCTAGGTTTTGGGCCCAGTCGGGCCTAGTCCGGGCCCCCCCTTTACGGGGTTTGGGGTTGGGGTTGGGTTCAGAGAGGCACAAAGCCTAGAGGCCAGGGACACTTGGCTGAAAAAGGCATCCCAAGGGGAGACGGCCTGCACCAACAGTCTCCCTCCACCCTTTCCCCTCTCGGCACCTAGGGTGGGGCCCCACGTCACCCCTAGCCTCTCGCCTCCTTTTACCGTTGGGTTGGGGTTTGGGTTTAGGGGGCAGGAGGCCAAAGCCAGGGCCCAGGGAACTCTGCTTCAAAAGGATGCCAAGGGGAGCCGGGCACTGCCCCAACGTTCTCCACCCCTTTTCCCTCCTTCGGCACTTTGGTGCTGGCCACGTCAGCCCTAGCTCTGGGCTTCCATTAAAATTAGGTTAGGTTTTGGGGTTTTTAGAGGGGCACAAACCCTCGAGGTCCGGGGGCACTCTGGCTGCAAAAGGCATCCCAAAGGGGGAGCACGGCACTGCCCAACAGTACCCCCCCCCAACCCCTTTTTTCCCCGGGCCCACCTTGGTGCTGGCCCGTCAGCCTAGCTCTCGGCTCCCATTACGTTAGGGTTGGGGTTAGGGTTCAGAGAGGCCCCAAACCCTGAGGCCAGGGAATCGGCGCAAAAGGCATGCCAGGGGAGCAGGCACTGCACAACAGTCTCCTCCACACCTTTCTCCTCTCGGCCACCTATGGTGCTGGCCACGTCAGCCCTAGCTCTCGGCTCCCATTACGTATTAGGGTTTGGGTTAGGGTTCGGGTTCAGAGAGGCACAAAGCCTAGAGGTCCAGGGACACTCTGCTGCAAAAGGCATGCCAAGGGGAGCACGGCACTGCCACCAACAGTCTCCTCCACACTTTCTCCTCTCGGCCACCTATGGTGCTGGCCACTCAGCCCTAGCTCTCGGCTCCCATTACGATTAGGGTTAGGGTTAGGGTTCAGAGAGGCACAAAGCCTAGAGGTCCAGGGACACTCTGGCTGCAAAAGGCATGCCAAGGGGAGCATGGCACTGCACCAACAGTCATACCCTCCACACCTTTCTCCTCTCGGCCACCTATGGTGCTGGCCACGTCAGCCCTAGCTCTCGGCTCCCATGATGGTTAGGGTTAGGGTTAGGGTTCAGAGAGGCACAAAGCCTCGAGGTCCAGGACACTCTGGCTGCAAAAGGCATGCAAGGGGAGCACGGCACTGCACCAACAGTCGTCCCTCCACAGCTTTCTCCTCTCGGCCACCTATGGTGCTGGCCATGTCAGCCCTAGCTCTCGGCTCCCATTACGATTAGGGTTAGGGTTAGGGTTAGGGTTGGGATTTTGAGAGGCACAAAGCCTAGAGGTCCAGGGACACTCTGGCGGGCAAAAGGCTTGCCAAGGGGAGCACGGCACTGCACCAACAGTCGTCCCTCCACACCTTTCTCCTCTCGGCCACCTATGGTGCTGGCCACGTCAGCCCTAGCTCTCGGCTCCCATTACGATGAGGGTTAGGGTTAGGGTTAGGGTTAGGGTTCGGGTTCAGAGAGGCAGAAAGCCTTGAGAGGTTCCAGGGACACTCTGGCTGCAAAAGGCATGCCAAGGGGAGCACGGGCACTGCACCAACAGTCTCGTCCCTCCAACCTTTCTCCTCTCGGCCACCTATGGTGCTGGCCACGTCAGCCCTAGCTCTCGGCTCCCATTACGGCTTAGGGTTAGGCTTAGGGCTAGAGTACAGAGAGGCACAAAGCCTCGAGGTCCAGGGACACTCTGGCTGCAAAAGGCATGCCAAGGGGAGCACGGCACTGCACCAACAGTCGTCCCTCCACAGCTTTCTCCTCTCGGTCATCTATGGTGCTGGCCACGTCAGCCCTAGCTCTCGGCTTCCATTACAATTAGGGTTAGGCTTAGGGTTCAGAGA
This sequence comes from Gorsachius magnificus, assembly GCA_034008185.1. Lineage (NCBI taxonomy): Eukaryota > Metazoa > Chordata > Aves > Pelecaniformes > Ardeidae > Gorsachius > Gorsachius magnificus. The sequence continues at coordinate 5,686,829 of CM067102.1, read as the reverse complement.
GGCACAAAGCCTCGAGGTCCAGGGACACTCTGGCTGCAAAAGGCATGCCAAGGGGAGCACGGCACTGCACCAACAGTCATCCCTCCACACCTTTCTCCTCTCGGCCACCTATGGTGCTGGCCACGTCAGCCCTAGCTCTCGGCTCCCATTACGATTAGGGTTAGGGTTCGGGTTCAGAGAGGCAGAAAGCCTAGAGGTCCAGGGACACTCTGGCAGCAAAAAGGCATGCCAAGGGGAGCATGGCACTGCACCAACAGTCATCCCTCCACACCTTTCTCCTCTCGGCCACCTATGGTGCTGGCCACGTCAGCCCTAGCTCTCGGCTCCCATGACGGTTAGGGTTAGGGTTGGGTTCAGAGAGGCAAAAGCCTGAGGTCCAGGGACACTTTTGGGTTGGGTTGCCTCAGGCCACTCTG
>CM067102.1:5672453-5685913 GCA_034008185.1 Gorsachius magnificus | reverse complement strand
TACCTTGGCAGTTGCGTAACAAAGACATGAACGCGCCTATGAAGAATTGTTTCACTTAGGGTGAAACCCAGAGGTTGGATGGCCGTGTTGCAAAGCCCTTCAAAACTCCAGGGAAAGCTGGAATTAAAAATGAAAATTTTTCCTTTTTCCCAGGTCATAGACATGAAATATGTCCAGAGCTCTTTCTCTGTGAACAACCATGCATCTTGCTATATATTGCAATATCACTGGATTTTTTTCTGCTTTTCGGAACTGTCACTTTTCAGTGGCAGTTGACAGTTGGCAGTTTTTAGTGTTTCATATAAACGCAGGATGTTCCTGTTGACCCCATCTCCTGAATATTTGGTTGAGGATTCGTGCCATTGAACGTTAGTCACTGAATGTATATGCGTGGGGTATGGATTCAACCTTCGTGTATCGGTGGTGAGCGTAAGCTCCCCCAGTGACCGGTGCAGAGCCCCGCATTAAGCTCTCGCGCTGAGCTGCGCTTTGGAGGAGGAGGGGGTTTGTGCCTCTTCCCTGAGGGGGCGGTGAGCTGAGGGATAGCTCACCCTTACGGAACCTGGAGTTAAGCCAGAGAATGGCGATGGAGGTCAAAACGCTGCTCAAGCCCTTGGAACATCCTGGCCCTATTCGTGTAGGAACCCCAGTATTTCAGTCGAGTAACCCTTACGCTGGGTAAAGAGGGAGGATTAAAGACATGTGCTGCTGAAGGTAATCACTGAAATGTCATGGTAGGTGTGGGCCTTAAGATGAGCTCTGCCTGCATTCCTTTTCCTCACAGGACAACAACGGTGCGTCTGTTCCCAGGCTGAAGAGGAGCACAGGGATTCCGAGGAGTTTCCTGATGGAGGTGAAGGATCCCAATACGAAGGGGGCTGTGCTGACGAAAGAGGGAAGATACGCCATCCCAATTATCAATGCGTAAGTGTGGAATGAATTGGGCTGACCAAAAAGGGAACGAGAGGGTAAATGTCTGAGGGGCAATGCAACCAAGTTGGGCAGCATCTGTAATTAGGGGGGAGGAAGCTCTGCCCTTGTCTCTTAACCCTAACATCGGTGACACTTTCTAATGTCAAAATCGGGAGGTGCTACTGGTCATGCCCCTGGAAGTTGGTTAAACTTGTGCTGTGCTAAGAATCTGTATTTCTGCCAAACATTGATGTTGTCTTTATGGTTGGAGTCATTCTCTTTAAAAGCTTGTCTTGCTTCAGGTGTATGTTTCAAAGGCTTCTTGCAAAATGTAACTGTTTTCCTTTGCCCATCTGTAACTGTTTTCTTTTTCCTTCCCCACCCGCCCTCCAGGGAAGCGTATGCTAGAGGGAAGAAGGAGAGGCCTCCCTTTTTACCTGAGGAGCCGTCATCCTCCTCCTCCTCCTCCCATGACCCTGTTCCAGAGGAGTTGCTGTGTCTGATCTGTAAAGATCTCATGACTGATGCAGCGGTTATTCCCTGCTGTGGTAACAGCTACTGTGACGAATGTAAGTGTAACTCTCCCATGTTGGTTAATTCAAAGTCTAAACTCTGAGCTTTTGTAAGCGGAAACAGGAGATAACAAAATTCCTTGGTTACCAGTTCTATTTAATACTTAACTATACCCTGAATAAGAAAGGGCTCTTCATGTATAAGGGGGGAAAAAAAGGCAAAAAGCTTTATTTTCCCTTTTCTACATATCTAGTTAAATCCTCTTTACATGTGTGTCGTGGTTTAACCCCAGCTGCAACTAAGCCCTACCCAGCTGCTCACTCACTCCCCCTCGGTGGGACGGGGGAGAGAACTGGAAAAGTGAGAAAACTCAAGGGTTGAGATAAAGACAGTTTAATAAGTAACGCAAAAGCTGCACACACAAGTAAAGAAAAACAAAATATTAATTCCCTGCTCCCCATGGGCAGGCGGGTTTTCCTTCATTTCCTTCCATCCCCAGGAAAGCAGGGCTCCATCATGCGTAACGGTGACTTGGGTGACTTGGTCTCTCGTGCAAAATCCCATAGCCAGCTCTGGTGAGTTACTGTGGTCTGCAGCGAACGCACAGCGAGGCATTGAATCCACCTTCTTCTCCAGGGCAGAGCTGGGTAAAACCTACTAATGTTTTTTTGGAATGTGTTTTCTTCATTAACCCTGGGGTTTGTGACTTCTCGCTGTACTAGACAGTGGAGGGACGACGAGTTGAAACATGGAGACAGAGCCGGCTCGACATCTTCAAAAGTTACAACAGTGAAGGCTCAGAAATGTACAGTTATTTGCTGTCCTCCCCAAACCTGCTGCCATCAGCCCCAGTGACCGACCGCAGGCCAGACACTGCTGTCGGGCTCAGCTCTGACAGAAAATGGCTGTTTCAGAAAGTCATTCCTCGTTATTTTGTGAAAGAGCTTCAAGGAAATGTTTTTAAGTCTCCAGAACGGTCAGAGCAAGCATGGCAATCTCACTCCCAGTTCTGGCTCTGCCACACATCACCTGAGATATTTATAGAGAGATATATATGTCCTTTTCTCCTTTCACCCAGGGGGCGGCACTCCTTCCTGACTGCAGGATGAGCTCCATGGGTGTACAGACAGCCCCTGCAAACCCAGGCAGGAGCCTGTGACCACGCCTGTCCCCACTCCCCGGCACTCCCGCACTCCTGTCCCACTCCGTCCCGCGCCAGCGCTCAGCCCCTACGCAGCCTGCACACCGTGTACAAGGTGCTGCCTGCGCCAGACATCGCCCACACCCCCTCCTGCGCCAGTTCTGATCGGCTCAGCCCCTGCCACAGCCTGCTCTGTCCTTGCGGGCAGCCCTGCCCCATCCTGACCCACCCAGAGAGCTCCCACCAGGACCGTCTCCCTCGCTGCCTGCACCCCAGCTCCCAGTCCCCTTCACACCTGAACTGGTTTCCGTCCCCTCACCCGTACGGTTCAGGTGGCCCTGCAGGGCTCAGCCTCCTCCCTCCCGGTATTTCCCACCCCGCACCACGACGACAGCTCCTGATGACGGGCCCGCAGAGCAGCTCCCACCCACTGTCCCCTGCTCCACACCCCCAGGAACAGCCCTGTCTTCTCCCAGGGCCATCTCCACGGCCTCGCTGCCGGAAAATCCTTCCCGTGCTGCTCAAGGCCACGCAAACTGTCACGCTGCGGCTGGGCCCACAGCCCTGTTCCTCACCCCGGGTGACACCGCCCGGGTCTCTGTGTTCCCCCCTGCCCACAGCCGCCTGCTGCCTTCAAGCTTTTTTGCAAAAGCACAACTTTTAATTTATTTGGTGACCTTCCTGACTAGAGCAGTGGGGGAGGAGCTGCTGCAGGAGCTGCGCCATGTCCAGCGGACCCTGGTACCCCCAGGAAGACCCCAAAACCCCAGGAGGACCCAAAAATCCCTTGGTGGGACCCCAAAATTCCTCCAGGACCCTAACTCCCACTGGTGGGACCCCAAAATCTCCCATGGGGACCCAAAATGCCTCGGCGGGATGCCAAGCTCCTCATAAGTCCCCAAATCCCCCAGAGGGTCTCAAAATCCCCTGTTGGGACCCCAAAATTCCCCAGTGTGGCCCCAAAATCCCTTGATGGCACCCGAAAAGACTTAGTAGGACCTCTCATCTCCAAGAGGGCCCCAGCATCACCTAGTGGGATCCCAAAATTCCCCAGGGGACCCTAAAATCCCTTGGCTGGACCCAATAGTTCCTCCAGGACTTCTAAATTCATTTGGTGGCACCAAAACTCTCACTTTGGGCCCCAAACCCCCATGTTGGGACCCCAGAACTGTTTGGGGGGGTCCTGAAAATCCTGCTAAGGACCCCCACACTCTGTGGAGCATCCCCAACCCCCTGTGTCCCCAGGCCCAGCACAGGGCCTGGAACCCAAGGGAATTAGGGTGGCGAGGGGACGACACCCCCCCCCAGCAGCGCTGAAGAAGGAGCTTGGCACCCCCATCTTGGGGGGGTGTGCCCAAAACTGGGGGAGGGCCCAAATTGTGGAGGGGGGACACAGGAAACGGGAGAGCCCAGAGAGGTTTTGGGAGTCCTGTAGGGTTTGGGGGAAACCCGGGGGGTTTGGGGGGGGCCTGGGTATTTGTGGGGAAGCCTAAGGGATTTTGGGGGGACCCAAGGGGGTCTGAGGGCTCCCTGGGGATTTGGGGTCAGACTGTCAGGGGGGTGGGGTGCCCCCCCTCAGGTCATGCTGGCCTTGCAGCGGCCAAAGCGCTGCCTCTGCATCTGCCCCCCTCCCCCCTCACGGGTGAGACCTCTCCCCGTGACCCCCCTGACCCCTCCTTGACCCTTGTGACCCTGACCCCGCGGTGACCCCATGACCCCCCGGTGACACCAAGGGCACCCTGAGCTGGGAGTTGCTCTCCCCTCCCCCGCAGACCTGAGGGGGCCCCGCCCCAAACCCCCCCTCTGGCGAGTGGCCCCGCCCACTGCCTCAAGGCCCCGCCCACACCCTCTGGCCACGCCCCACAGCCAGTCCCCGCCCTCTGGTCTGTAGCCCCGCCCCCGGGCACAGACCCCGCCCACTGGCTCGTGACCACGCCCCCAAACCCTGGCACCACCCCCAGCCCATAGCCACGCCTTCACCCCCTGGCCACGCCCCCAACCCATGGCGGCCCCGCCCACCTGGGGGAGGAGGGGGCGTGGCCTCCTCTTAAAGCCCCAGCGCCCTCTCTCGCAGTGCTGGGGAGGGGGGACTGGGGGCTCCTGGGGGGGTTAGGGGTCCCCGGAGGGGGAAATCGGGGGGCTACAGGGGTTTGGGTGGGGCCTGGGGGTGGAATTAGGGGTTGGGGGCGGGGGTTAGAGGGGCCCTGAGGAGGCTTGGGGGGGAAGTGGGGGGGTTCTGGGGGCCATTGGGGGCTGGGGGGTATCGGGTGTAATGGGGGTCTCATCTGCCCTCGCCTCAGGCCGCCCCCCCCCCTTCCCACACCCGTCCCCACAGCGCTGCCAGGGCCCCCCTGCCCCCCCAGGGACCCAGAGCCCAATGCCCCCCCCTCCAGCCCCAGGTACAGAGCAGGGAACTGGGAGTTACTGGGAGAACTTGGGGGGAGGGGCGGACAACTGGGGGGGCGTATGGTGGAACAGGGGGGATTCCTGGGAGCAAGCAGGAGAACTGGGGGCTCTCAGGGGTCACTAGGGGCTACTGGGGGCAACTGGGGGGGTTAGGGGTCCCCGGAGGGGGCAGTCGGGGGGCCACAGGGGTTTGGTTGGGGTATGGGGGGGGAATTAGGGTTTGGGGGGGGGGGTTAGAGGGGTCCTGGGGAGTCTTGGGGGGGAAATGGGGGGGTTCTGGGGTCATTAGGGGCTGGGGGGTACTGGGTGTAATGGGGGTCTCCTCTGCCCTCGCCTCAGGCCCCCCCCCCTGTGCCCTGCCTGTCCCCACAGCGCTGCCAGGGCCCCCCTGCCCCCCCAGGGACCCAGAGCCCAGCGGCACCCCTCTCGAGCCTCCAGGTACAGAGCAGGGAACTGGGAGTTACTGGGAGAACTGGGAGGGGGCGCGGGGGGCAAATGGGCAGAGCCCATGGTAGGACAGGGGGGATTCCTGGCAGGAAACAGGAGAACTGGGGGGCTCTCAGGTGTTACTGGGGGTCTACTGGGGGCAACTGGGAAGACACTCTGGGGCCTATGGGGGCAACTGGGAGCAACTGTGGGGCTCCTGGGAGACCCTGGGAGAACTGGGGAGCTAAATTCAAGGGGTGCTGGCTTGTGCCCCCCCCATTTCACCCCAGGGGTGTGGGTAAAGATGTGGGGGCGTGTCCTGATGTGTCCCCGCCCCCTTTAACCCCTCCCCCCCAGGGGTGAGGCTGGAGCCCAGGCTCCCAGGCGCAGGTAAACCCCGTGACGCCCTCCCCCCCAGGGCCAGGGGGATCCCCTGCCCCCCCCAGCCCTGCCCCCTCCCCAAACCCCCTTTTTCTCCCCCAAATCACCCCCTCAATCTGCCCAACCCCCAAAAGCCCCCCCGGCAGCAACGGCCCCAGGGCGATGAGGGGGCGGGGCTTCCCTCCCCGCAGGGGGCGCTGTGTTTGGGGGCGGGGCCAGGGGCTGAAGCTCCACCCCTGCCCACCACGTGGTGCCCCCAGGCCCCGCCCAGCTCGGGGGCGTGGCCAGCAGCAGCGCAGAGCCCCGTGGGGAGGGAGGGGGCGGGGCCACCCAGAGGCTCCGCCCACTGCCCCTACAGGTGGGCGCCCCCTGCTGCAGGGCATGCTGGGATAGCGGGGGGGCAGGGGGCACAGGGGGATGGGGGGGGCTTTGGGGGCCCTGTAGGGGCACGGGGGGATGGGGGGGGGCTTTGGGGGCCCTGCAGGGGCACGGGGGGATGGGGGGGGCTTTGGGGGCCCTGCGGGTGCACGGGGGGATGGAGGAGGGATCCCCCCCCTCCAGGGACCTCAGAGGGGAGCCGCCGGCCCCTCAACCCAAACCCAGTGGACGCGGCACGCCCAGTGCTGTGACAGGATGGGTGCTGAGCTGTGACAAGGAGGAGGAGGAGGAGGTGAGGCCGACACGGTGCTGGGGGGCTGTGTGTGTCATTTCCACCAACCAACCCCCCCAGCATCCGCCCTCTCCCCACAGGTACCTGATGGACGCCCCAGTTTGGGAACGGGGGCGAAATCCGTCCCCCCTCCCCCAGCCATGTCTTCCCTCTGCCGCTGCCGGCCAACAAAGGCTTTTCCCAGCAAAGCCCCAGCCGGTGCTGGCTCCGTGCTGCAGCCCCGGGGCCCAGGCTCAAAACAAATTACCTCTGAAACTGCACTGAGAGGTTTCGAAAGGATTTGCTTTTCATAGACCAAAATGAGATTGAGTTTCAAACCTTTGTGTAATGTGCAAGGGACTATACCGTGCCACAGGAGGCCCCTTCAGAAAAACGTATTCCCACAAGCTGGAAAACAATGATAAACGCTTATCAAGGTTTTGATTGTTTCCTTTTATAGAGAGGTACTGAAATGATCTGGGAGATACTCAGATCTGCAGCATTCCAAAGGCAATCACAGCAGTATGTCACATAAAACATATCCATATATGAGACGAAAATATCAAATAAAAGCAGTTAAAGGAATTTCTCTGAGCCTTCTTAGTAAATTTTAAGATCTATTTGTTTAATATATGTATAAACATGCTCATACAAAGTAAAGTTACTTCTATACAGTAGAAGTAACCTTTTTGAACCAGAAACAGATAACAGACTGCAACAACAAGAAAACACGACGGAGTAGAAGTGCGCTGAAATCGGGAATCACTGAGCGTAACCGAAGGCTCCAATCTCTGTCTTCATTTCCTAGAGAGAAAAGAAGACAAACTAGCTGTCAGCGTGAATAACAGCTTAAGAACCCTGTTCGTTTCTCCACACAAGGAATAAAGAATCTGCACATACATACAGCTGCCGGTCCTATTCAGCACATGCACGTGCTACCGCCACCACAGCGTCTCCCCATGCCCACCAGCCCCAAACGCATCCTTACGCATCCCAAAGAGAGAGCAGGCGAGAGAGACGGCGTGGGTCTGTAGCAGGAGGCTGTGGCTCGGTATCAGCCGTGGTTCCACACTTAGGGAGGGGAGACAGCTCCTGCAAAGCCACAACTAGAAGCTGGAAATGTTATTTTCTGCACTCTGAATCATGGCTTGTTAAATCTGTCTCTTCACACAGCACAGCTTGCTCCTGACCGGCTTGCACAGGCACTCTGCATAGCAGGAATTTTTGTGTTAAGGCTAAAGGTAAAAGTAGCAAGAAAGGCATCAGGACCCTTTTCATTTAAGCATGAAAAGTTAGGTCACAAAAGCTCACGAGCCCCGAGCTAACAGCAATAAATCCCTTCTCAAGCTAAAACGCCACTATACCGGGCGAGAGAAGGGCGCGTGTGTCAGGAATGGCCTCCCTGGATCCACAGAATCCTCACTGCGGCACAATCAGAAGGCAGCGTCCCTCCTGGCTCTTGATCAGATGTGGAAGGAGAGAGCGAGAGGACCAGGCCCCAAGCGCTAGAGGACAGACAGATTTACCTTCACCAATTCGGTTTGGTCGTCATCTCCCCGGTGTGTGTAAATGCACTGACTAAGAAGAGCATAGAGTTTTTCCAGGTGAAATAGATCGAAGTTCTCCGATATCTCCGTGACGAGATGCAACACTTGCTGAAGAAAAAAATGGAAACTACAATAGCGCAGGCTCCTTTGAACAGGCTCTTTATGCTTTCAGAAGCTGAACAGCAACAATGCCACACAAGGGGCATCTTACTTTCTCAGACTGCTCAATGAAACAGGAGTGACACTTGAGAGAACACATGAAATATCTCACACGGTTTCACGGGAGACAATGAGTTCATTTTTCATACTTCAGAGAAAAGGAAGGCTTAGACTTCAGGCACTGTTTAGCACCCTGACTCTATACAAACCTGTGTGGCTTCTCTGCACACACAGGCAGATACGAACAACAAACCCCCCTGAAATCTGCTTCCTCAGGAAGCCAGCTTTAAAAAGTTACCTTTCACCTCTACAAATGAGGGCACAGCTTAAAAATGGGACAGAAATGGTCTTGACAAGCCCCTTCACCAAAGGGGATTCCTCTCTGGCCACATCTCCCCCACACAGGGAAACACCCGTGTCATACTCCCTTTCTCACAGCGGCAGGCAGGCAGCAGCCCTCCTCTGCACTGGCCAGCTCCCAGCACTCCAACCCAGCCATTTCCTTAATTTCCCTCACTGCAATATGCCCTGAAGATCAGGTCCTTGCTCTCCCCTCTCTAATTCATGCCAAGGAACCTCTTTCACCTCCTGCAGCTGGGCCCATTTTCAACCCTTTCCCCAGCTGCAGCCTAGGACAGCAGCTTCTCTCCTATGAGGGGCTGGAAAACCCTGGAAAACACTGTAACTGTATGAATGCAAAATTCTAACGCCGGATTTTGAAATCATTTCACAAGAGTAGGTATTAGTATTTTATCCACTATGAACTTGGTGTCAGCCTGCTAATTTCAGGCTTGAAGTCATCACTGCTAGAAATAAAGGCCCTTTTCAGGTTCCTAACAAATGAAAACATGCAAAAACCAAAACAATCCCCCAAATCTATCATAAAAACTGTTAAGACATTAATAACCAATGGTACGAGAAGGTTATCGGCGGGCTATTTTAAAATTCAACGAGACCTTTTAAATTAAAAATTAGGAAGAGAACCCAGTCTCCTAAAATGTAGTTCACCAAAGCAAGAACAGCACTCTACACCAGGTGTGGAGTCATCATCCACTACAGGATGAATTATTTCACAAGCTGTATGTCCTTCCCACAACTTGTTTGAATTGGCATTGGTTAACAAGCTACTTAACTTACAACTGTACATGTAGCAAGAAAATGTCCTACCTCAGTAGGGACACAGCTGAAATTACACTTACCTTGAGCTCGTGGTAATCCACAGCCACTGACTCTCCAACAATTTCCATTGCTTCGTTGACACCTCTCCCCTGTTCTTCCACCTGAGAATGTGTCCCATGAGCCACACAGTGTGCCCACGCATCTGGAATGACACAATTTCCTAAGTCAGGATTTCTGTTTATCTGGAACACAGCACCAGCCAAGTACCCTCTGCCTGGGGTACAGTCTCTCTCTGCAATGGCACAAGACAGACCTGCTACCACTTTTTCACTAAGAAATGCTTGACTTTTGCTTATGCTGCTCATTACTGGGAAGGTACTCAGACAATAACAGACAGTCAACCATTGTTTTTCCGTTAAGTACCACTTGAAAACCAAATCTCAGAGTCAAAAAACCAGCAGCTGCAGAAAAACATGAGTTTGGCTGGCAGAGCTAGAGGGGCAGCACCATCGTGCAAGAAACACGGTGTGCTCATTTGAGAGAGATACCACAGAAATAAAATAATGGAATTAAAGAAGGCTAAAACCTAACAAATAGTGTAATCTTCCTCAGGAAGAAAAAGGAGCTAAATGAGCTCTTTGACCTTTCACTTACCGTTTGAATCTCTGTCTTCAGATCCTTCTGCTCTTGAGGAATCTGGCATTTCACTCTCCGTTCTTAGGTCTGGATTCAGGAAGCATGAAAATGATCTTTTCAGGAGGATATTTAGCCACAAAGATAAACGTCTCATCTTCTGTCCCATTTTTCTGTTGTTCGGGAAGTATATTTTCACTTCCTTCCCTAAAAGAACCCTGTGTGGACTCATCTTCAGTGCCATCTATGTTACAGACATCTCGTTCTGGAGACTCTCCGTCACTCTCTACTTCATTTTGGTCTTCTGCAACTTTACTCTCTTTACTGAACTGAAAATTCCTCCTCTTTTTTGCAAGACCTGGAGACACTCTGTTCCTTCGACGTTTTCTTTCTGACGTATCTACAAAGCGGTATCAGGAAAAGTAATCCAAAACTACCCAGACAGTTCTTCCTTCAAAATTCAGCATCCTCATCTTACTTGACTTACAAGAAAAATTAGCAAAGGGGCTCAAGTACCATTGTCTGTCTCCCTACATATGTCGAGAGAAAGAGCTGCAAGTTCATGAGGTCAATTTGCTATTAGATTTTTCAAAGCCAGCTACAGAATTTCCTTCACAAAACCATCAGCTTCAAGATTTTATGAGCAGAAAGATCTTATTTTAGATAGAAAGGATTACTGCAAAGCAAGGTTATGAGGTGAAGTTGCTTACTGTTTTATCACACGGACTAATAGAGATGAACAACAGAAAAGCATTTGGAGACGAGCCCTTCTTCAAACCTGTTATAAAGCCGTACACTTCAAAAGCGAAACACACGTTGGGCAGAGTTACTTTAAGCAATTGTAAGGAAGTATTTGCTGGAGAAAAAATTGGCTGTAAAGACTTACACCTCATATCCTTTCTGATTCAGTTAACCTTGTTTGAAACAAACTTTGCATTTTGGCCTTCCAGAAAACCCCACCATTCTTAGCATTCGTGGAGTCCTGCACAAAGCTACAGGCAGCACTTCCAGTGTCTGCCAAACTTAAATTAATCGGAAACTTTTACTCAATTGATGGTACTCAAATACAAGCATATGAAAAATTACAGACAGAAGATTACCACCAAAGCAAATACTGTATCGCTATTAACTTACAGCTAGCAAAGTTTTATATGTAGAATATCCTCACCTGCTTTGTTTTTTGATGCAGGAGGTTTAGCAGCCTGATTTAGAACCAAGTCCTCAAAAAACATTCTTCTTGCTTCATCATCAGGCAACTCGACTTTGAAAACTTCATCATCAGTCATAAACAATTCTTTTATCTAAAGCATGAGGAGAAAAGAGATAAGGCCACACAAATTCCTATTCTATTCCAAAAAGATGAGTAACTTCCTGAATTAAACTGAACAATCACCTGGACAGATTTTCATAGGTTAGCATGGCAAATCAAAACATCTTCTCTAAGGAACAGCTCTAGAGTTCAAGCTCAATGAAGGGACCATAGGATACAGTGATAAAGTGGTGTCATTCACCACCTCCAAACCTGCTGATTTTGTATTGACCTGCCTTGCTGTCCTTTAGCTTGAATCTCTATGGCAGCTACAGAGGGAACAGGCAGGCTTCAAGAGACAAGTGAGGACTTTTTGGGAAGGTGGTTTGTTGTTTGGTTTGGTTTGGTTTCTTAAATTCATTTAAATGAGGTGTCTGAATTGCATACTTCCAAGTTTTACTCCGTTTTTCAATCACTCCTACCAAAAGGTATGGAAGGAATTTCAATACTTATTTTAGAAGCAATTTATTAACAGTAGAACAAGTTATGTAGAAACTTAAGCCCTCTCAACGCATTTGATGATAAACACATCTAGGTAACCACTCCCTTTCCCCAGGAATTCAGAAAAAATCAGAGCAGCATATTCACATTGTGAACGCTTTCCTTTAATGCACACTCTCAGGCCTCTAGAAAGCTCTTCCTGAACTGTGCTAAAGAATACAACTCCAAATGGCATTTCCAAGTTTCTTAAACAGAAGTTGGAACTTAGCTTTCTAATTTGTAAAGCTTTCACCTACATGAAGAAAGAAATTGAAACTTTTAGTAAAGAACTTAAATTCGAAATGACATTCCATCATTAACAGTGCGACCAACACACTTTTTCAGTAAAAATACCTTCCACTTTTCAGTAAAAATGTTTTCAGTAAAAATATCTTTTTCCCATTTACTTTTCAAGCACTGCATATTCTTCACTAAGTACATCCATCACCATCCTGAAGTTGCTGGAATTATTGCCTGAAGTGAATTTATACGCCTGTCTAATAAGCACGAGAGTGTGAAGGGGGGAAAAGTTGAGCCAAAGTCAATCTCTCTATTCAGAAAACGCTGCAGACAAATGCTTTCAGCATTGTTTCACCGAAGCAAATTTCAAGAGACCTGGTCAGGGTGCCTGAGTAATAACAGTATGGATTTGCTTAAGAATGCCGAGTACTCCAATGCTGAAAGGATTTATAAACTAACAAGACATTGAAAAACAAGTAAGAAAAATAGTGACAGAAATACCTCTGTTGGGAGATGTGTGTAACACACTTCAGATGTTGCAAGCAGCAAAACTGGAGCAAATGCTGGAATGTTCTGCAGCAGAGTGGTAAAAACGGCTTTCAGGGTAGGTCCAGCAGCCTCCCACCACAAATGGATATTTGGCACATAAATTACACTCGGTGCTGTTCTTTGAGCTTCTCCCATCAACTGGTAAAATGAAAGCTTGGGTAAGAAACCTTAAGCCATGTAGAAGAGACTAATAAATAGCTGTGTATCAGTCAAATTATCTTACGAAAGAGGAGTACCTGAAGCCAAAACATCAAAGCAAAACACAAAAAGAACCACTCCTTAAGAGTAAGGTACAATTTTCACTTTGACTCAAAGACAGGCATTGCTATGCAGACAGAAAACAGACCTGAACCCTGCCTGATTTCAGAACTCCTTAGGTGTAAGAGAGCTCCTAAAGAGCCTCACAGCTCAACTGGTGTGGTGGTGAGCCTGAAAAAGCAAGACTAACCCTTCAGCAAGGTGCGTGAGTCTGGGGAAATCGCTACACGGCTGCGACTGCACCGTTCTCAATTCAGAGCGGGCACACGTCCAAGTCAGCCTGGAGCACAGCCTGAACAAACAAAGACCTATGTGAAAAGATGAGGGCTGACGCTGTACAAGAAGCCTGCTCACAATTAATAATTTCAAGTACCTTTTACAAGAGGTGACCAGTCTCCAGCCTGCCTGAATAGCTCACTCACTCACAGCCTCTCATCACCAAAGGACCAGGTGACGTGCTTTGGAAGACCACGAGCCATTGCCTACAGATGGTGCCTCCATCGCAGCAGAGGACTTGCATCTACCGCACGAGGGGAGCGGCGACAGTCCTTTCACATGACAAATTTCTCCGTGCACCCTTTCAGATTACCAATACTCAGGGAGTTCTTGCCACAAGATGGGAAGCACGCGTGGTGACTAGACATGGCAGTTCTACGACTGCAGGTGCCACCATCGCATAACAAGAAAGGAATTGTTCCTCTTATGTGACAGATGAGTAGCCAGTCACGTAACGCGTCC
>CM067102.1:5658476-5671953 GCA_034008185.1 Gorsachius magnificus | reverse complement strand
CCCCACCCCCCCCCGGGGCCCCCCCGGTGGCCACCGACCCCACCCCCCCCCGGGGCCCCCCCGGTGGCCACCAAGTCCCTCCCGGCGGCCCCCGACCCCCCCCCACCCCCCCCAATCCCCTCTGGTGGCCACCGACCCCCCCACACCCCCCTGGAGCCTCCTCGGCAGCCACCGACCCTCCACCTTCCCCCCCCGGGGCCTCCCCGGCGACCACCAACCCTCCCCTGGCAGCCACCAATCCCCCCACCGGGGCCTCCCCGGCAGCCCCAACACGCCCCCCCACCACCTCCCCCCCCCCCAATACCACCGCCCCCCCATTCCCCCCCCCCCCCCCCCCCCCCGGAGCCTCCCCGGCGGCCATCAACGCCTCGGGGCCTCCCCGTCCCCTCTTGCTCACCAGGCTCCTGGTGCCCCCCCCGGGGCTCGTTGTGCCCCCCGTGTCCCCTTGTGTGTCCCCCGGGGTCCCCTTGAGCCTCCATTGCCCCCCCCCTCCCCCCGGGGCTTGTTGTGCTTCTCCCCCCCCGCCCCCCCCGGGGCTCCTTGTGTCCCCCGGGGCCCCCTTGAGCTTCCCCCCCACCCCGCATCCCCTTGGGCCCCCCCTCTACACCCTTGCACCCCCCCCCCCCGGGGCTTGTTGTGCCCCCCCAGGTCCCCGGCTTCCCCCCCACCCCCATCCCCTTGGGGCCCCCCCTCTACACCCTTGCCCCCCCCCCCCCCGGGGCTTGTTGTGCCCCCCCCGGGTCCCCTTGAGCTTCCCCCCCACCCCGCATCCCCTTGTGCCCCCCCCCTACACCCTTGCGCATCCCCCCCATTCCCTGCACTGGGGGTCTCTGGTGCTCCCCCCCCAACATGGGGGCTTTAGGATCCCCTCCCCCTTTAGGGCCCAGGGCCCCCCCCACCCACCGCCAGCCTCCCCCCCCCCCCCCCGCTGCCCCCATGGGGGGGGCTGGGTTCAACACCACACCCCCCCCCCAGTTTATCCCAGTTTGTGCCACCCTGGCGGTTTCCCCTGCCCAGACTGGGGAGGGGGTAGGGTGGGGGGGTCCTGGCAGGGAGCGGGACGGGCGCCGCCGGCGCTCACCGGAGCGGAGCCGCCGGTTACGTAAAGGTGCTGGCGCCTTTCCCTCCCTCCGGCCAGCATCCATTTCGCGGCACGCGGACCCACCGGCGGAGCCGCGGTGACGGCAGAGCCACCGGCGGAGCCGCGGTGACGGCAGAGCCGCCGGCGCGGCCGCTCGCTCCTCTACCGGCAAGACCCCCCCGCTGCCGCCGGCGGCGGCGTGCCCCTTGCTTTCGGCAAAGATCGTCCCCTCCCTGATCTTGCGCGTCGCTGGTCGCGTACTAAGAGTATCCGGCACCGGTGAGGGTGACGGTGGAGGCACGGTGACTCCCACCCCCCCCCCTCGCCCCGCTACGTTTGGGGGGCTAATTTGGGGGGGGGGGGGGCTGTAAGATGGCCGCTGGCCCGGGGAGGGGGGGATCCCCTCGGCCACGAGGATTAAAACCTTGCCAGGGCCACGCCTGGTGAGAGATCCCCACCGATCCGGTGGTGCCGGCGCTTGCCAAACCGGCTCCGCGTGCCCAGCGGGCGGCGGCGGCGGTGGGGGGGGGGGTGGGAGCCACGTCCTTCGTCACGGCCTCCTCTTCCTCCTCGCTCCGGCGGTCACTCGTCCCCCTCTTTAATTATTTATGACGAAGGCTTTGCCGGGGCTGTAATTAAAACCGGGAGTGACCGCGGTGTCAGGCCGTGCCGGCGGCGCCTTCCCACCGTCGGGTGGGTTCGTCAGGGCCAAAGCGCTAACGAGCGGCTGTAATTACACGCGCCGCGGAGAAGCCGCCGGCACCGCCGCGGTTGTGGGAGCGCTCAGCCGGCGCTCGCCTCTTGTTTTGGCTCGCTTGCCGGTATTTTTAGCGCGGCAGCGGCGAGGCACCGCGGGGGAAGCCGGCAGCTCACCGGGGCCGTGCCAAACCTTACGCCGCACGGGATTTTTAGCCGGGTGCGTGCCCGCCCTCATCCCGAAGCCGTGGCGGGTGTTTCGGAGCCGGGACCCTTCGGCAGCAGCGCGGCGGGGCCGGTTTAACGCCCGGCTGCCGCGGCTCTGGGCCTGGCAGGAGGGAAAATCCGAAATTTTGTGGAGGCGGAACAATGGATGCCCTGGGTCAGCAGATCGGGAGCTAATCCCTGCGGCAGGCTCCGGCCCTTCCCGTCCCGGCTGAGGATTAAAGCTTTTCCCGGTGCTCCCGGGGCGGTGTTAACGAGCTCCCGGCCATCCCGCCGGCAGGAATTCCGGGGGGTGACCCCCGTCCCACACCGGGACAGACCGAAACCCACGGCGATGGCCCGGCCGAGCGGGGGAAGCTGCCAGCTCTGCCCTGGCCGCTTGCGGAGCTTGTCCCGGAGATGACGGCATTCCAGCCCGGAGCGCTCCGGCTTCCCACCGGATTCGAGGGAAGGATTTTCACCGCAGGAGCCCGAAGGTGCCGGCAGGAGCCACCGCGCGTCCCTTGGAACGATCCCTGCCGTCACCAGGGATGATGTGGGAAGCGACCGGCCCGGATGCCCTCAGCCTCCTGCCCGCCTCCGGCACCTCCCGATGGATCCGGCGCTTCCCTCGCCCGCTCCGCCGGGTGTTTTACCGGCGCTGCCTTTGCCCGGACCTCCCGCCGCGATGAGGACGGCTTCTCCCAACCTCCCGGGGCATCACCGTGCGGCAAACTCCGGAAATGCGGCGCTGGCTCTTTGCTTTTTCCCCTCTGGTTTTCGGGGTGGTTGGAGAAGCGGATCGGGATCGCGCCGGTGCCTGAGGCGCTGCCGGGATCGCGCCGGTGCCGCTCGCTTCGGATGGGCGCTACCACGGGGCATCCCGGCCCTCTCCCCCTCCACCAGGCTCTCGCCCGGCAGCTGCTCCCAACGTGCCTGGAACTGATTCTTTGCCCCCAAACCCGGCGATTTTTTTGCCCCAAAAACCCCATGAGCGCGTCCGCGTGCCGGAAGAAGAGGGCGATTCCGGCAGGGCGGGATGAAGCCGGCGTGGATCCTCTCTTCTGTCAGCCTGGATCAAGCCCAATTGGAATAAGCCGGATTCCTGGTGTTCGTTTCTCCCTCGCCGTCGAAGCCTCCCTGCCCGCAGCCGCTGAACTCCCTGCGCCTGTTTTTTTTTTTTTTCCCCTTTTTCCCCCCATTTTGGTGGAATCGCCCTCGTTCCCTGCCCCGGGAGGCCCTCGGCGCCTCCGCTCCCCTCTCCCCGGCGCTTTCTGGTTATCCCGAATCCCACAGGGCGCCCCGCTCCGGATCTTGGATTCCTGTGGGATGGATGGAAACTGGAGGAGGAGGAGGGGGATGAAGCCTCTCCCTTCCCCTCCGGTGTGGGGCTAACGAGCTCCGTCCTAATTACAGAAGCGATTTGCCAGCTGGGCCGGCGCGAGAGCCGGCAGGCGCTGACCGAGGCTTGGAGACCGCGCCTCGCCGGGGCGGGGGGGTGTGCCGCGGCAGCCGCGTGCCGGGATGGATTTTATTTCTTTATTAATTCATGTTTTATTCCCTTTCCGCTCCCTTCGCCTTCACCCGACTCGGTTTCCCCGCCTGCCCGCCTCCACCGTCGCCTTCCCCGCCAGAGTCCTTTTTCCTCCTTTTTTTTTTTTTTTTTTCTCTATTTTTCTCCTTTATTTCTTTCTTTCTCCTCCCCCGCAGTGCACCAACGGGCACCTGATGTGCGCCGGCTGCTTCATCCACCTCCTGGCCGACGCTCGGCTGAAGGAGGAGCAAGCCACGTGCCCCAACTGCCGCTGCGAGATCAGCAAGAGCCTGTGCTGCCGAAACCTGGCCGTGGAAAAAGCCGTCAGCGAGCTGCCCTCCGAGTGCGGCTTCTGCATGCAGCAGTTCCCCCGCTCCCTCCTGGAGCGCCACCAGAAGGAGGAGTGCCAGGACAGGTAAAGAGCTTCATTTTCGGCCCGACACCGGCGTCGCCGGCGCTCGCTCGCGGTGCTCGGCCGCACCGCCTTTGGGAAAACTTCGCCTGCCCCGCGCGGGATTGGGGTCCCGGGGCTCGCGCGCCGGTGAGCCCCCGCCATCGGGGTGCTGCGGGCAGGGGGGTTTCTCCGGTTTGCCGGCGCTGCCGGAGCTGGCTCTGGTGTTGGGGCGACGCCGTCGGCCTCAGCAGCGCCCCGTGGCCCCTCCAGCCCCCCGGCGTGGGGCAGTCCTGCGCCAAAACGCCCACCGGCTCCGTCCCCCCTCCCCGGGAGGGGACGGGGGCTTGCGGGAGGACGAGGCACCGCTTCGGCGCGCGGCAGAGCCCCCCTCCCTCCCTGCCGGCAGCCGTGTGCCGCCGTGCCCGGCCACATCCCACGGGAACCCATCACGTTCCAGCTGCAGCGGATGCTTTTCCTTCCCTGGGGTTGTGAAAGGGAAATTCCCGGATTCACCGCTCCCGTCTCACCCGGTGCTGCCAAATCCGAATTCACCTGGGTGACGGTGACGGCCGCCCCCGCCCTGTTTTGCACCCTGCTCTCCCAATCCGGTGAACGCTCACGGTTATTTCCCCCCCCCCCCCCCTTCCAGGGTGACCCAGTGCAAATACAAGCGGATCGGGTGCCCGTGGCAGGGCCCCTACCACGAGCTGACGGTGCACGAAGCCGAATGCACCCACCCCACCAAAACCGGCAACGAGCTGATGGAGATCTTGGACGAAATGGACCAAACGAGGAAAAAAGAAATGCAGCTTTACAACAGCATCTTCAGCCTGCTCAGCTTCGAGAAGATCGGTTACACAGGTAACGCCGCGCTCGGGGCCGCACCGGCGTTGCCGCCGCCGCCGTTCGTTTCCGTTTCTGCCAAAACCCGGGGTTTTCTCACGCGCGCTGATCGATTTCGGTAGCCGAGCGCTCTCGAGTTCCAGAGAAGCACCCGCGCTCGCCGCCGCCTTCCCGCTCTTCGCGCTTTGCCGAGGGGTTTCACCAAACCCCTCTCCCGCCCACCACGAGGTGCCGGTGCCGCCGCGGCTGTGTCTGCGCCGGGGCGGAGCGGGACGTGGCCGATAGCGGGTGACAGCGCCCCTTTAAGCTGCTAAGGCGGCTGAGCTGGGCCTTCTCGCGGTGCATCGGCGTTAAAACCAGGCCTAGAACCACGGCCTAAGACCGGTTTTTAAATGCCGGGCGGCAAATGAACCCGAGAGGGGAATGGCAAATTGGGGCTGGAGCGGGGAAGGATTTTCCCCTCGGCCACGGGCGGAGGTGCCGGTGCCGTGCCGGCCATGCGTCTCGCTCCGGCATCGCTGGCGCGGATCCAATCGGAGCCGGGAACGTCTTGGTGCCGTGTTACCTGTGCCGGGAGCCTCCGGGCCGGCTCACCGGGCTTTGCGCCCTACGGGGACGCTTCCACCGCGCTGCCTCGCTCGCCGGTTTGTATGCCTGATCCCAATAAATGATACCTTGCTACCCGAACCGTATCCTGTCTGTCTGTCCTGCCGCGCCGTTGGGTGCTGGTGAAGCCTTTCGGTGGCCTGCGGTGGTTGCTGGTGGCCTGCGGTGGTTGCCGGCACGCTGTTGGATGCCCGTATAGCCCTTCGGTGGCCCACAGTGGTTGCCAGCGTGCTGTTGGATGCCGGTAAAGCTTTTCAGTGGCACATGGTGGTTGCCGGCACGCTGTTGGATGCCAGTAAAGCCTTTCGGGGGCCCTTGCCTCTCCTTTGCCGAAGCGCCGGAGATGGGTTGCGTCCCTTGGGCCCACCCGTGCCGGCTTCCTTCCGTTGAATGGCGGAGGTGAGGCTCAACCTCGGGTTGCGGCTTCGCTTTCGGTGCCGGCTCGAGCCGCGTTCGCGGGGTGGAGGGAGCCGCCGGCCGGTGTCACCGTCAGACATGGGGGATGTGGGGGACGTCGGGATGTTCCCGCCTGACCCCCGCTCTCCCCCCTTTTCTGTTTTCCAGAGGTCCAGTTCCGCCCTTACCGCACTGACGACTTCATCACCCGCCTGTACTACGAAACGCCGCGTTTAACCGTCCTCAACCAGACCTGGGTATTGAAAGCGCGGGTAAACGACTCGGAACGAAACCCCAACCTCTCCTGCAAGCGCACCCTCTCCTTCCAGCTCATCCTGAAAAGCAAAATCAATTCCCCCATGGAATGTTCCTTCCTCCTTCTGGAGGGCCCCTACGACGACGTAAAGATCCACCCCGTCATCTACCATTTTGTCTTCAGCAACGAGAGCAACGAGACGGATTACATGGCGCTGCCCATCGTCGATTCGGTGGAGTGTAACAAACTGCTGGCGGCAAAAAACATCAACCTCCGGCTTTTTATATTTCAAATCCAAAAATGAGACTCGGAGAGGGGTGGGGGGGAGGGGGGAGGGATTTAAAAATTGAAAAAAAAAAAAAAAAAAAAACAAAAACAAAACAACGCGACCCACCAAAACCTGGACAAGAACCCACCACGACCAGACAAAACCCCACCAAAAGCGGACAAAAACCAACAAAAAAATTTCAGAAGCCAACAGCTCAACAAAAACCCAACACAACCCAACAAAAAAAATGTAAAAACCCACCCAATACTCGACAGAACCCACCAAAACCCCGACAAAACTCAACAAAACCGGACAAAAATCACCAAAACCCAACAACCCTTCAAACCTCCCCCAGGACCTGACAGAAACCCAACAGAACCCACCAAAACCCAACAAGAAAATAACAAAATGCAACAAAACCCCACCAAAATCCCCTGGAACCCAACAAAACCCAAAAAACCCCCCAAAACCCCCAGAACCACAAAACCCAACAAAACTCAACAAACCCTGACAAAAATCACCACTACCCACCAAAAAACCTTCAAAACCCCCTAGAACCCAACAGAACCCACAAAAACCTGACAAAACCCAACAAAAAAAAACTTAAAAAGCCAAAAAACCCAATAGAACCCCAACAAAATCCACTGGAACCTAACAAACCCCAACAAAAATCACCAAACCCCACCGGAACCCCACCAAAACCCAACCGAACCCAACAGAACCCCAACAAAAAAACCAAAAAAAAAAACCAAAACCCCACCAAAATCCACTGGAACCCAAAAAACTCAACCAACTCAACCAAACCCAACCAAAACCCAACCGAACTCAACAGAACTCAACCAAACCCAACCGAAACTCAATAAAACCCAACCGAAACCCAACCGAACCCAACCAAAACCCAACCGAACTCGATAAAACCCAACCGAACTCAATAAAACCCAACCAAAACCCAATCGAACTCAACAAAACCCAACCAAAATCACCAAAACCCAACAAAAACCCAACCAAACTCTTCCAACCCCAACCAAACCCCGAGAACCCCCCCACCCCTCCCCCCCCAGCCACGCCCGGCCCTTCCCTCGCCGCCGGGCTTTGCCAAAGCCGTTGGAGCTGCACCCCTCCCCCCGCCCCCCAAAGCCCAGGTGCTCCGGGGGCGGCGGCGCCTTCCCCTCCCCCGATGGGGATGGGCGGGGGCTCCTCGGTGGGGGGGGGGGGGGGGGGGGTTGGGTGTTGGGGGTCCGGGGGGGGGGGGGGGGGGGGTGGGGAGCGTTGTGTGCCGCGGGGCCGCCGCCCCTTTTCCTGGGAGAATAAAAAAAAATGGGGAATTTTCCAAATTTTGGGGGGGATTTGATGGTTTTGATTTTGGCGCCCAACGGCCCCCCCGGGGATCCCCCCCCGCGCCGGGCTGTGCCGTGACCCCGGGGGGGGGGGGGGCAAAATTGGGAGAGTTTGGGGGGGGTTTGGGTCAAAATTGGGAGAGTTTGGGGTCAAGGGTTTGGGGTTTGGGCAAATTGGGGAGTTTGGGGTCAATTGGGGGAGTTGGGTTGGGGGTCAAAATTGGGGGGTTTGGGGTCAAAATTGGGGGAGTTTGGGGCCAAAATTGGGGGAGTTTGGGGCTTTTTGGGTCAAAATTGGGGGAATTTCGGGGGGGTTGGGTCAAAATTGGGGGAGTTTGGGGGGGGTTTGGGGTCAATTCGAGTTTGGGGGTTTGGGGGCCAAAATTGGGGGAGTTTGGGGTCAAAATTGGGGGAGTTTGAGGTTTTGGGGGTCAAAATTGGAGGGGGGTTGGGTCAAAATTGGGGGAGTTTGGGGGTCAAAATTGGGGGAGTTTGGGGCTTTGGGGGTCAAAATTGGGGGAATTTGGGGGGGGCTGGGTCAAAATTGGGGGAGCTGGGGGCTTTTTGGGTCAAAATTGGGGGAGTTTGGGGCTTTTGGGGGGGGTCAAAATTGGGGGAGTTTGGGGCTTTTGGGGCCAAAATGGGAGGGTTTGGGGTTGGGTTTTGGCCAAAATTGGGAGAATTTGGGGGCCAAAATTGGAGGAGTTTGGGGGGTTGGGATTTTATTTTTTTTTTTAAAAGGTTTGGGCTTTTTTGGGCCAAAAGCGGAGGAGTTTGGGAAATTTTTTTCTGCCAAAAAGGGAGTTTTGGGGGGGTCTGGGGGGGTTCTTTTTTTGCCAAAATTGGAGGATTTTGGGGGGGGTTGGCTAAAATTGGGAGAGTTTGGGGGGTTTGGGGCCAAAAGTGGGGGTTTGGGGGGGGGGGGGGGGGGTTTGCCAAAATTGGGGTTTGGGGAGATTCAGCCAAAATTGGGAGAATTTGGGGGGGTTGGGTTGGGGTTTTGGGGGGGGTTACCCCAAATCAGGGCTTTGGGGGTTTTTTTGGGTTGGGTTTTTGGGTTTTTTTTTTTTACCAAAATTGGGGTTTCTGGGGGTTTGTCCCCAAACTGGGGGGGCCTGGGGCCCCGCCCAGAGCCGAGGGGTCCCCCCCTCCCCCCCCCAGCGTTGGGGCGTGGGGGTACTGGAGATGCTGGGAGGCTCTAGGCGTGGCATAAGGGGCTACTGGGGGATACTGTGAAGGCACTGGTCTTGGTGGTAGGGGGCACTGGGGGATAATTGGGCGTGGGCATAAGGGGGTACTGGGGAACTGGGAGGCACTGGGCTGGGCATAAGGGGGTACTGGAGATTCTGGGAGGCACTGGGCTGGGCGTAAGGGGGCACTGGGAGGCTCTAGGCGTGGCATAAGGGGTACTGGGGGATACTGGAAGCACTGGGGGATACGGGGGACTGGATACTGGGAGGCACTGGGCTGGGCGTCAGGGGGTACTGGGGATACTGGGAGGCACTGGGCTGGGCATCAGGGGGATACTGGGGATACTGGGAGGCACTGGGCTGGGTGTAAGGGGGCACTGGGGATACTGGGAGGCACTGATCTGGGTGGGAGGGAGCACTGGGAGCACTGGGCTGGGCGTAAGGGGGTACTGGGAGGCATTGGGCTGGGCGTAAGGGGGCACTAGGGGATACTGGGAGCACTGGGCTGGGTGTATGGGGGATACTGGGGAAACTGGGAGGCAGTGGCCTGGCTGTATGGGGGATACTGGGGAAACTGGGCGGGGGTTACTGGGGATACTGAGGGCACTGGTCTGGGGGCTACTGGGGGGGGGGGGGGGAGTATTGGGAGCCACTGGAGGCTACTGGAGTGCACTGGGAGTTAGTGGGGAGCATTGAGGGGGTACTGGGTGGTACTGGGAGCACTGGGGGCTGCTGGAATGCATTGGGAGGTACTGGGAGCACTGGGGCTGCTGGGCTGGGGGGTACTGGGGAGCACTGGGAGCCACTGGAGGCTACTGGAGTGCACTGGGGGTTACTGGGGAGCACTGGGAGGGGTACTGGGTGGTACTGGGAGCACTGGGGCTGCTGGGCTGGGGGGTACTGGGGAGTACTGGGAGCCACTGGAGTGCACTGGGGAGCACTGGTACCTCTGGGCTGGGGGTACTGGGGAACACTGGGAGCTACTGGGGGGCACTGGAAGCACTGGGGCTGCTGGGTTGGGGAGTACTGGGGGGCACTGGGAGCACTGGGAGTACTGGGAGGGCAGGGGGGGCCCTGGGGAGCACTGGGGGCACTGGGGATACTGGGAGCACTGGGAGGTCACTGGGAGCACTGTGGATACTGGGAGCACTGTGGATACTGGGAGCACTGGGGAGGTCACTGGGAGCACTGTGGATACTGGGAGCACTGTGGATACTGGGAGCACTGGGGAGGTCACTGGGAGCACTGTGGATACTGGGAGCACTGTGGATACTGGGAGCACTGGGGAGGTCACTGGGAGCACTGTGGATACTGGGAGCACTGGGGAGGTCACTGGGAGCACTGGGGATACTGGGAGCACTGTGGATACTGGGAGCACTGGGGAGGTCACTGGGAGCACTGGGGATACTGGGAGCACTGGGGATACTGGGGGCACTGGGAGCGCTGCTGTCAGCGGCGGGGGCCGAGGCCCCGCCCCGCCTCCCGGCATGCCCCGCGGCCGCCGCCGTCCCCGCCCGGGGGGGTGTTTGTGGGCGGGTTCCTCTCCCCTCTCTGACCAATAGCAGCCGCCGCCTCCCGCCTCGCCCGGCGCGGATTGGCTGAGCGGGGAGGTGGGCGGGGCGGCGGGCCAATCGGCGGGGCGAGGCGGCGCGAGGCGGGCGGCCCTCAGCGGCGGCGGCGGGGGATGAGCGCGGAGCGGGAGATTCGCCGTGAGTCGGGGCCGCGCCGGGGCCTGCACGGGGCCTCGGGGCCTCCCCGCGACCGGGGGGCAGCGAGGGGACACGGGGTTCCCCAGAGCCCCCCCTGCTCCCCGGCCCTCCCGGGCCTCCTCAGCGCCCCCCCCCCCAGCCCCCTCCTCACGTCCTGAATCCCAGGTGTCCCCCCCCTTAACCCCTTCTCGGGTCCCCTCGGCTCCTCCTGGGCCCGGGGTTCCCCAGAGCCCCCCCTGCTCCCAGGCCCCCCAGCCAGCCCCCTCCTCACGTCCTGAGCCCCTCAACCCCCTCCCCGGGCCCCCTCCGGGCCTGGGGTTCCCCAGAGCCCCCCCTGCTCCCTGGGCCTCCTCAGGCCCCCCCAGCCCCCTCCTCACGTCCTGAACCCCAGATTATCCCCCCCATCCCCTGGGCCCCTCAACCCCCACCCTGGGGGGGCCACCCTGGGGGTGCAACCACTCCCTCCTGGGGGCTCAGGGCTGGGCCTGGGGGCTGTGCTGGACCCCAGTTAGTTTGGGGGGGCCCTGAGGGGTTGGGAGGGATGGGATGAGTCCCTGCCAGGCTGAGGCCCCCCCCTCCCAATCCTCTTCCCCCCCCTCCCCAGAGCTGCAGAAGGCGAAGGAGAAGGCCCAGCGTGGCGGGAGCCCGGTGGAAGCGGCGGCGGTTTGTAACCAGCTCGGGGAGATTTTGGCCAGCCATGGTGCGTGGGGGGGGGGGGGGGGGGGGGGGGCTCCTCACCCTCCCTGGGGTACGTGGGGACCCCCCTGACAGCCCCCCCTGGGTGCCGGCAGGGCGTTACGAGGAGGCTCTGGAGGAACACCGGCAGGAGCTGCGGCTGCTGGAGGGAGCCGGGGACGGCATCGGCTGCGCCGTGGCTCACCGCAAGATCGGCGAACGCTTGGCCGAGCTGGAGAACTACGAGGCGGCGCTGAAAGTGGGGGGGGGGGGGGGGAAATTCTCAAGGGGGGGAGGGAAGTGGAGGGGGAGGGCAGCCCCCAATCCACGGCGGGGGTGAGGTGGGGGTCTCACGCTTCTCCCCACCCCGCAGCACCAACGCCAACACCTGGAGCTGGCCCGGTCCCTCTCGGATGACACGGAACAACAACGAGCTTGGGCTACCATCGGCCGCACGTACATGTTCGTGGCCGACAGCCGCTCGCCGGGGGAAGCGGCAGTGCCGGCGTTGCGCGAGGCCGAACGGGCTTTTCGTACCAGCCTGGCCATCGTGGAGGAGAAGCTGGAAGGTGAAGCCACGCCGGGCCGGAGGGGATGGCCCAGCCCCCATGAGCTCCTTGCCACCATTCTTTTTTTTTTTTCTTTTTTTTTCCCCCCCAGGAACCGTGCCAAACCGGGAGGTGACGGAGATGAGGACGCGGCTTTACCTCAACTTGGGTCTGGTCTACGACAGCTTGAAGGAACCGGCCAAGTGCGACCACTACATCAAAAAAAGCATCTTCCTCGCTGAGTAAGGGCCGGTGGGGCTGGTGGGAGCGGGTCTGGGGGAGCTGCCTGGGGGCCTGGAGGGTGTCCTTGGGGCCTGGGGGGTTCCCTGGACGTCTGGGGGGGGCTCATCAGGTCCATGGGAAGCTGCCTGGGTGCCTGGGGGGGGGCTCATTGGGTCCTGGGGGCTCCCTGGGGGCCTGGGCGGGGGTCATTGGGGCCTGGGGAGCTGCCTAGGGGTCTGGGGGGGTCATTGGGGCCTGGGGGAGCTGCCTAGGGGTCTGGGGGGGGTCATTGGGTCCTGGGGGGCTGCCTGGGTGTCGGGGGGGGGGGGCTCATCAGGTCCATGGGAAGCTGCCGGGGGGGTGGGGCGGGGCTCATTGGGTCCTGGGGGAGCTGCCTGGGGGCCTGGGGGGGGGCTGGGGGGGGGGGTCCGGGGGACTGCTGGGGGTGGGGGGGGGCTATTGGGTCCTGGGGGAGCGCCTGGGGGCCTGGGGGTGCCTGGGGCCTGGGGGGTTCCCTGGACGTCTGGGGGGGGCTCTCAGGTCCATGGGAAGCTGCCGGGGGGCTGGGGCGGGGCTCATTGGGTCCTGGGGGAGCTGCCTGGGGGCCTGGGGGGGGGCTCAGTGGGTGCTGGGGGAGCTGCCTGGGGGCCTGGGGGGGGCTCAGTGGGTCCTGGGGAGCTGCCTGGGGGCCTGGAGGGTGTCCTTGGGGCCTGGGGGGTTCCCTGGACGTCTGGGGGGGGCTCATCAGGTCCATGGGAAGCTGCCTGGGTGCCTGGGGGGGGCTCATTGGGTCCTGGGGGAGCTGCCTGGGGGCCTGGGGGGGGGGCTCATTGGGTCCTGGGGGAGCTGCCTGGGGGCCTGGAGGGTGTCCTTGGGCCTGGGGGGTTCCCTGGACGTCTGGGGGGGCTCATCAGGTCCATGGGAAGCTGCCGGGGGGGTGGGGCGGGGCTGGGGGCCTGGGGGTGTCCTTGGGGCCTGGGGGGTTCCCTGGATTCGGGGGGGGCTCGTCAGGTCCATGGGAAGCTGCCTGGGTGGGGAGCTTATTGGGTCCTGGGGGGGTTCCCTGGGTGTCTGGGGGGGGCTCATTGGGTCTGGGGGGTCCCTGGGTGTCTGGGGGGGTTCATTGGGTCCTGGGGGGACTCTCTGGGTGTCTGGGGGGGGCTCAGCAGGTCTGATGGCGCCTCCCTTTGCAGGCAGGGCGGCCTCTACGAGGACCTTTACCGCGCTTACTTCAATTTGGGGAACATCCACCTGCGGGAGGGCGAGCACTCGGGGGCCTTGCGCTGCCTGGCCCGGGCCCGCGACTGCGCCCGCAGGATGAAGGAGAAGGCGATGGAGAGCGAATGCTGCAGCAGCACGGCCCAGGTGGGCGCCGAGAGGGTGGCGGCGGCGGCTCCGGATCCCTCCCCCGCCGGGGTTCGGTGCCTTTCTCTTGCCAAACCTCCGTTCTCCCCCTTCCCCCAAGGTCCTGCTGAGTTTGGGCGATTTTGCGGCCGCCAAGCGCTCGCTGAAGCAAGC
>CM067102.1:5644415-5657976 GCA_034008185.1 Gorsachius magnificus | reverse complement strand
ACTACGTAAAGCTGGATCGTGGCCACCATCAACGGCAACTAGCCCCCGGGGAGCCCCGGCCACCCCCTCCCTCCCCCTAGGCCGGGCCACCACCCAGAAGGAGGAAGGAGAGGGGGAGGGGAGAGCTGGGCCACCGGGGAGCACCCCCTGGGGCCACCAGGGACAAGTAGGGATACGAAGACACCGAGTTGGGCCACCACGGAGCACCACTGGGCCACCACGGAGCACCACTGGGCCACCACGGACAAGTAGGGATACGAAGACATGGAGCTGGGCCACCACGGAGCATCACTGGGCCACCACGGACAAGTAGGGATACGAAGACACCGAGTTGGGCCACCACGGAGCATCACTGGGCCACCAGGGAGCAGCACTGGGCCACCACGGACAAGTAGGGATACAAAGACACAGAGCTGGGCCACCAGGGAGCACCAATGGGCCACCACAGACAAGTAGGGACACAAAGACGTGGAGCTGGGCCACCACAGAGCATCACTGGGCCACCAGGGAGCACCACTGGGCCACCACGGACAAGTAGGGACACAAAGACAGAGCTGGGCCACCAGGGAGCACCATGGGCCACCAGGGACAGAGAGGGACACAAAGACGTGGACTGGGCCACCACGGACAAGTAGGGATACAAAGACATGGAGCTGGGCCACCACAGAGCATCTTTGGGCCACCATGGACTACAAGTAGGGACACAAAGACACGGAGCTGGGCTACTGAGGACCACAGAGCTGGGCCACCATGGATCACAGATCTGGGCCACCACAGACCACAACTAGAGATGAAGATCTGGGCGGGCCCCCGACCACAGATGGGGGCCACCACCACTAGGGACATGATTTGGGCCACCACAGACCACAACTGGGGACACAGACCTGGCCCACCAGACCTGGGCCACCACAGACGTGGACCACTAGGGACATGATGGGGGCCACCACCACTAGGGACGTGATGGGGGCCACTACTAACCACAACTGGGGACAAAGACCTGGGCCACCGCCAACCTGGACCATTAGGGACATGATGGGGGCCACCACTGACCAGACGGGGGCCACCACTGACCACAGATGGGGGTGACCACAATGACACAGACGGGCCACCAGACCTGGGCCACCACAGACCTGGACCACTAGGGACATGATGGGGGCCACCACGGCCCACAGATGGGGGACACCACCACTAGGGACACCATGGGGGCCACCACAGACCACAACTGGGGACAAAGACCTGGGCCACCACCAACCTGGATCACTAGGGACATGATGGGGGCCACCACGGACCACAGACGGGGGCCACCACCACTAGGGACACCATGGGGGCCACCACTGACCACAGACTGGGGCCACCACCGCTAGGGACACCATGGGGGCCACCACTGACCACAGATGGGGGCCACCACAACGGACACAGACCTGGGCCACCACAGACCTGGACCACTAGGGACATGATGGGGGCCACCACCACTAGGGACATGATCTGGGCCACCACAGACCACAACTGGGGACAAAGACCTGGGCCACCAGACCTGGGCCACCACCAACCTGGACCACTAGGGACATGACGGGGGCCACCACTGACCACAGATGGGGGCCACCACAACGGACACAGACCTGGGCCACCACAGACCTGGACCACTAGGGACATGATGGGGGCCACCACCACTAGGGACATGATCTGGGCCACCACAGACCACAACTGGGGACAAAGACCTGGGCCACCATGGACCACAGACCTTGGCCACCACGGATCAGAGACCCAAATTTGGGGGGGGGGAGAGGGGTGGGGTGGGGACAATAAAGCAGAAGCAAAAACGAGGCTGGCGCCCATGTCTACACCCCGCCCCACCCCCACCCTGTCCCACCCCCACCCCCGAGGTCCCACGCGGGGGCGGGGTCCTTGTAGCCCCTCCCCCACCCCTCGATTTTTTTGGGGGGTGGGGGAGGGGTTCTACAATAATCTCTTTATTGAGGCAATTGCAAAAAATTGGAGGCCTTGCGGAAAAATGGGGGGGGGGGGAGGGGCACGGGGAGCCCCTCCCCCTCAAAGAGGTGGGGGCGGGGGAGGGGGACCTTGACGGAATTCGGAGGGAGGGGGGAGGGGAGGAAGAGGGCGGTGGTGGGGACGTAGTGTTTGGCCCCGCCCGGTCATCGAGGAGTTGGGGGGAGGGGGGGAGGGGAGGGGAGGGGGAGGGGGGAGGGGGTGTCCGTCACCCATGGGTGGAGCCCTGAGAGGGTGGGGGAGGGGGAAGGGAAGCGGCGGTCAAGGTGCGTTGAGGAGAAGGCAACTGGAAGAGGTCAACCCAAGTGGGGAGGGACCCAAGGGCCCGTTGAGTTCAAACCCCGCCCCCCCAATGATGGTTGGACCAATCAGAGAGAGGCAAGCTGGGCTGGGTGACCTCGACTGAGCCAATCACCGATGGTGATGTCATGAGGCGGCCAAGCCAACTGGAAGACGCCAACCCAACCGTGGTGCGGCTCAACGGGCAAGGCAGGTCTTGAAGGAGCCAATGGGAAGAGGCCAAGGTTTGGGCTCAGCCAACCACGATGAGCCAGAAGAACCCAAGCGAAGACCAAGCTGACCAACGAAGACGCCACCCCAACAATGGACCAATCAAGGCCTTGTCCAACCCCAGGTCTGGACCAAGCAACCAATGAAGGTCAACCGTGGTCTCCAAGAAACCAATGAGAGAAGGCCAACCCCAATCTGCTCAAACCCAACCCATGGTTGACCCATGCAAGACCAATGACCAATCCCTCCCAGGCCAACCAAATGGACCAATCCAGCCTTCCCCCCAGGTCTGGACAAGCAACCAATAAGGTCAACCGTGGCCAAAACCAATGAAGGCCAACCCCACGCTCAAACCCAACCAATGGTTGACCCATGTCAAGACCAATTTGACCAATCCCTCCCCAGGCCAACCAGAATGGACCAATCCAGGCCTTGTCCCACCCCAGATCTGGACCAATGAAGGTCAGCTGTGGTCTCCAAGAAGCCAATGAGATAAGGTCAACCCAACCAATGGTCAACCCAAGCCAAGACCAAGACTAAGTTGACCAATCCCCATGCAGGCCAACCAGAATGGACCAATCCAGGCCTCGTCCAACCCCAGATCTGGACCAATGAAGGTCAGCTGTGGTCTCCAAGAAGCCAATGAGATAAGGCAACCCAACCAATGGTCAACCCAAGCCAAACCAAGACAAGTTGACCAATCCCTACGCAGCCCAAGCAGAAGCAGCCAGAAGAGGACCCAGCCGAGCCGCCTTGCGGTCGCTCTGACCTCATCACCCACCTCCCCATGCTCCAATCCCGCGGCTCGGGGTCAACTGGAAGAGGCCCAAGCCAATACCGTGCCCCCACCGGTCATAACGTCCCCCCCAAAAAAAAAAAAAAAAAAAAATATCAATCCCAGCCCACCCCAAAACGCCTCAAATTTGGCAACAGCGCAAAAAAAAATCCCACTGAAAAAAAAAAACCACCTGAAAAAGCCCCAAACCAACCCAAAAAACCCCCCCAAAATGGCGGCATCTCCATGGAGAAGGATTCCAAGATGGCGTCGGTGACCACCACGATGAGGAGGTGGGGATGGGGGATGGGGTGGGGGGGAGGGGGTTACATGGGGGCGGGTGCTGGGGCAGGGGGCGGGGCCGGGCGGTGGAAGTTGGTCTCCTTGTAGACAAACCAGGAGCTGCCGAGCCAAAGGACCAGGTTGAGGAAGCCAAAAACCTGGGGGAGGGGGAAGGGAAGATGTGAAACCACGCCCCAAACCCCGCCCCCACCCCACCACACCTCAGTTTCCCCAACTCCGAACCCCCACCCAAGGTCAATGTTGAGTTTTGGGTCCTTCAAGAGGTTCCTCAACCCCAACCCTGCCTCAGTTTCTCCATCCCCACCCCCCCCACCATGGACAATGTTGAGTTTTGGGCCTTCATGAGGTTCCTCAACCCCCAGCCCTGCCTCAGTTTCCCCCCTCCTCCCCTTCCCATGGCCAATGTTGAGTTTTGGGGTCTCCAAGAGGTTCCTCAACCCCCAACCCTGCCTCCGTTTCCCCTCCTCTTCCCCTTCCCATGCTCAACATTGAGTTTTGGGGTCTCCAAGAGGTTCCTCAACCCCCAGCCCTGCCTCAGTTTCCCCCCCGCCCCGTGGGCACCCACCACGGAGACGTTGAGGGACCCCATGGGGGTGACCCCCCCAGGGAAGCAGGTGACGGCGGGGGGGTGGCAGCTGGGGAGCGGCGCCGCTGTCGAGGTCTTGACGTCCGTCAGGGCCTTGGCCCACGCCGAGGAGCTCACCAGCCACAGGAAGGAGAAGGCCACGGTCACCAGGAAGTCCTTGGGGGAGGGGGGGAAGAACTGTGGTGGACCCCAACATCTGGGGGAGAGAAGACAACTATGGTGGACCCCAAGGTCTACAGAGCTGGGGGGGGACCCCAAATTCGGGGGGGGGAGGGGAGAATCATGGGGGACCCCAAAATCGGGGGGGGGAGGGGAGAACCATGGGGGACCCCAAGTTCCAGAGATCTGGAGGGGACCCCAAAATCTGGGGGGGGAAGAAGACAACCATGGTGGACCCCAAAATCTGGGGGGGGTGAGGACAACTGTGGTGGACCCCAACGTCTACAGAAATGGGGGACCCCAAATTTGGGGGCGGGGGAAGAGAACTGTGGTGCACCCCAAGTTCTACAGAGCTGGGGGGACCCCAAAATCTGAGGGGGGGGAGAGGACAACCATGATGGACCCCAAAATCAGGGGGGGAGGAGAACCATGGTGCACCCCAAGTTCTACAGAAATGGGGGGGACCCCAAATTCGGGGGGGGGGGGAAGGGAGAACCATGGGGGACCCCAAAATCTGGGGGGGGAGGGGAGAACCATGGTGGACCCCAAAATCTACAGAAATGGGGAAGACCCCAAATTTGGGGGGGGGGGGGGGGAAAGATGGGGACCCCAAAATGGGGGGGGGGGGAGAAACAGGGGTCTACAGGCTGGGGGGGACCCCAAAATCTTGGTCCTGGGGTGGGGAGCCCCCCCCACCCCACTCTTCCCATCCTGGGGGGGGTAACCCCCAAATTCTTGCACCCAGGTCCCAGGCTGTTCCCCCCCCCCCCCACCCCTGGGGTAGCGGGGGTTGGGATGAGCCCCCCCAAAAAAGGGGGCGGGGCACTCACCCCGTGTCCGTCCATGGCACAGCAGGGGAGGTTGGGGGGGGGGGAGGACCCCCCCAAAATCCCCCCCCCCCCCCCCCCCCCCAAATCCCAGCCCCCACCCTGGGTCCCACCACCCACATATCGGGGGGGGGGGGGCACCCAAGGGGGCTTCACCCAACCATGGGGATGGGGGGGGGAGAAGACCTGGGCCAGGACGGAGAAGACCTGGGCCAGGGCCAGGGCCGAGATGGACAGGTGGAGAAGACCAGGGCCAGGGCCAGGACGGAGAAGACCAGGGCCAGGGCCAGGACGGAGAAGACCAGGGCCAGGGCCAGGGCCGAGATGGACAGGGAGAAGACCAGGGCCAGGGCCAGGACGGAGAAGACCAGGGCCAGGACGGAGAAGACCAGGCCAGGGCCAGGGCCGAGATGGACAGGTGGAGAAGACCAGGGCCAGGGCCAGGACGGAGAAGACCAGGGCCAGGACGGAGAAGGCCAGGACGGAGAAGACCAGGGCCAGGGCCAGGACGGAGAAGACCAGGGCCAGGGCCAGGACAGAGAAGACCTGGGCCAGGACGGAGAACCGGGCCAGGCCAGGGCCGAGGCGGTGAAAGCCGGGCCAGGACGGAGAAGGCCAGGGCCAGGGCCAGGACGGAGAAGCCAGGGCCAGGGCCAGGACGGAGAAGGCCAGGGCCAGGGCCAGGACGGAGAAGGCCAGGGCCAGGACGGAGAAGGCCAGGGCCAGGACGGAGAAGGCCAGGGCCAGGACGGAGAAGGCCAGGGCCAGGACGGAGAAGGCCAGGGCCAGGGCCAGGGCGGAGATGGACAGGTGGAGAAGACCGGGACCAAGATGAATGGAAACAAATGGAGAAGACCAAGATGGATGGGTGGATAGGGAAGACCGGGACCAGGAGGGACAGACGGAGATAAACACAGAACGTCAGGAAGGATGAGAAGAAGACCCCGGCCGGGGAAAGGATGGATGGAGACGAGGA
The DNA here is from genome assembly GCA_034008185.1 of Gorsachius magnificus. Lineage (NCBI taxonomy): Eukaryota > Metazoa > Chordata > Aves > Pelecaniformes > Ardeidae > Gorsachius > Gorsachius magnificus. Next base: position 5,651,833 of record CM067102.1, on the reverse strand, counting down.
TGGAGAAGAAGGGACAGATGGAGGATGGAGACCGATGGATGGAGACGACCAGGACCGAGATGGAAGATGGGAAGATGGAGGGAGACGACCAGGACCGAGATGGATGAAGATGGAGGGAGAGACCAGGACCGAGTGGATGAAGATGGAGGGAGAGACCAGGACCGAGATGGATGAAGATGGAGGGAGAGACCAGGACCGAGATGGATGAAGATGGAGGGAGAAGACCAAGACCGAGATGGATGAAGATGGAGGGAGAAGATCAAGACCAAGGTGGATGGAGGGAGAAGATCAAGACCAAGATGGATGGAGGGAGAAGCCCCGGAGGGACTCACCACCAAGGGCAGCTTCCCACCCGCCCCACGGTAGAGGTGGAGGTAGCCCAGGTAGAGGGCGAGGGCGGCCATGCTGTAGAGGAAGGCGAAGACGGCCACCGTGACGAAGAACTGGGCCGAGGAGGAGAAGTCGCCAACCAGGTGGACATCTGCCGGCCACGTCTTGTTGCACAGGTTGGTCAACGAGGGCGTGAAGATGGCGTGGTTCAACCTGGGGGACAGCAGGATGGGGGGTGGGGGTGAGGTGGGGGAGGTCTTCTCCCACCGCCCCCCCCCCCAAAACCCGACCCAGATGTTTCCTACTCTCCACCAGGGCCTACAGGTCAACATGGCCCAACCCTACGGCTCCCAAACCCAACTCCTCTTCCTTCTGCTCTTCCTCCTGCACTTCTGAGGGACCTTCTTGGCCACTCCCGGAACTTCAACCTCTTCCCAACCTCTCCCAGATCTTCTTTACCCATCCCCTGTGTCCTACAGGTTCTGGTTGGCCAACCCTACAGCTCCCAAACCCAACTCCCCCTACAGGTTCGGTTGGCCAACCCTAGCTCCCAAACCAACTCCTCTTCCTTCTCCACACTGAGGGACCTTCTTGGCCCCTCCTAGACCTCAACCTCTCCCAACCTTCCCAGATCTTCTTTGCCCATCCCCTGTGTCCTACAGGTTCTGGTTGGCCAACCCTACGAGAACCAAACCCAACTCCTTCTCGTCCTCTTCCCCTTCCAGGTCTGAGGGACCTTCTTGGCCACTCCTGGACCTCCAAACATCTCCCAACCCTTCCCAGATCCTTTTCCCATCCCTTGTGTCCTACAGTTCTGTTGGCCCAACCCTACGGCCCCAAACCCAACCCCTCTCCTCCTCTTCCCCTCCATTCTAGGACCTTCTGCGGGCCAGCTCCTCCCCCCCCCCCCCTCCAAAGAGCCAATTCCAACCAGCCCCCCCCCCCCCCTTCCATGTTTCTACCATTCTTCCCGCCCCTCCCCCCTTGCCGCTTTCCCACCAATCAGATCCACCGAGGTTGCCCCTGAGGCTCCGCCCCCCTCCCCCCCCCCCCCCAACCTCCCACTGGCCAATCAGGGTTGAGCCTCACCGGAAGGGGTAGGAGAAGGAGGCGGTGACGGTGACGTTGGCTTTGCCGTCGCAGCTGACCAGGAAGGAGACGGTGCCGCCATAACCCCCGCAGGTGGCGAAGGCGAAGATGGAGAAAAACTGGGGAAAAACGGGAAAAAAAATGGGAAAACCCCAAGATTTTCACCCAAAAAATCCCCTCAAGAATTTATTGAGAAAAGAAAAAAAAAAACACCCTAAAAATTTGAATGATTGAGGAAAAAACGCCCAAAAGAGAAATGTTAACTTTAAATTTTTAAATTTAAATTTCCGCATTTTCCAATTCACTCTTTCACATTTTCTAATTCACTCTTTCACATTTTCTAATTCACTCTTTCACATTTTCTAATTCACTCTTTCAATTTCACATTTTCAATTTAAGTTTTTTTGGGAAACAACATGAAAGAAACGAATTTATCAGATAACCCCCCAAATTACCCTTAGACAAAAAAAAAAAAAAGAAGAGACAAAAATTTGAATGATTGGGGGAAAAAAAGGCCCAGAAACAGAAATTTAAATTTTCATTTTTAAATTTGCTCTATAAACTTGAATTTTCAAATTCAAGTTGTGGGGGAAACAACACAGAAAAAAGGAATTTTCATCAAATAAAACACAGAATTGTAATCAGGCAAAAAAAAGAGCCAAAAATTTGAATTGAAAAAAGAATTTTTTAAATTTTTATTTCTTCATTTTAAATTTAATAGTGCTGAAAAAACAAGGAAAACAAGGATTTTCATCAAATGAAGCCAAAAATAAGAATTGACAAAAAAGGAGACAGAAATTTGAGTTACCGTGGGGAAAGTTTAATTCTTCTAATTTTACATTTTTTTATCTGAGTTGGGGGGGGGGGGGTTGAAGGCAAAACAAAAGAATTTTTACCAAATAAAATGAACAAAAAAAGTGTATTGGGCAAAAAAAGGCAACAATATCGGGTAGGAGAAGCAGAAAAGGAGGTTTTAATTCATAAATTAAAATTAAAATTTAGGTTTCAATAAAACTTCATTTAATTTATATTTTATTTCAATTTTATTTCATTTATTTTAATTCCATTTCAATTTTACTTCATTTAAATTTAATTCAAATTTAAATTTTCAAACCTGAATTCCCGAAAGAAATGGGAGAAAAAAACCAGGAAAGATGCATAAAATAAACCAAAAAAATAACAACTGGCCCAAAAAGTGACCAAAACCCATCAAAAACTTCAATTATTGGCAGAAAAAAGAGACAGAAAAAGGGGTTAAAATTTTGATTCTGAATCTCTTTAATTTAAATTTTCAGCTTTGAGCTGCTGGGAAAGGGGGGGTGGGGGTGGATTTTCACCAAATAAACCCAAAAATTGACCAAAAATTGGAATTATTGTGGGCAAAAGAGCCTAAAATGGGGGTGTTTGGGGCAATTAGTGACAGTTTGATGAAATTTAAGTGAAATTTAAATTTATTTTATTAAATTTAAATTAATTTTAACTCATTTGAACCTTTTTAAAACATTAATATTTAATTTTTATCCAATTTGTTTATTTTCCACTTAATTCTCAGCCTCAATTATAATTTTCCCCCATTCTCAAATTTTATTTTCACCCCAAATTTTTTAATTTTCTTTTCCCAATCAATTTTTTTTTACCTGGATTTCAATTTTCAATTTCAACTTTCAATTCGGTTACCCCCCACCCCACCCCCGCTCCCCAGGGCCCCAGTTCAAATTTTCGCTGTGGTTTCCGTTATAAAAATTTGAATTGAATTTGAATTCAATCGCAACTTCAAGAAGGCTCCCAGTGCCTCCCAGTTAACACCAGGGCCCCCCCAGTCCCCCTCCCAGTTAACCTGTCCCGTCCCCCACCCAGGCCTCCCAATTAACACCAGTGCCCCCCCCAGTCCCCCCAGTAACCCCCCAGAATCCTCCCAGTACCTCCCAGTTAACTCCAGTGCCGCCCCCCAGTACCCCCAATCCTCCCATCCCTCCCAGTACCCCGTCCCCCCCCTCCCTCCCAGTGCCTCCCAGTGCCCACCCAACCCCCAGTGCCCCCTCCCCCCAATGCCCCCATCCTCCCAATCCCTCCATCCCCGTCCCCCGTCCCAGTGCCCCAGGCCCACCCAATCCCTCCCAGTCCCTCCCAGTGCGCCCCCCAGTGCTCCCCGTCCCCCCCAACTCCCTCCACCCAGTCCCCCCCCGCCCCCCCATCCTCCCAGTGCCCACCCCAATCCCTCCCAGTCCCTCCCAGTGCGCCCCATCCCCATCCCTCCCAGTGCCCACCCATCCCTCCAGTCCCCCATGCCTCCCTCCCTCCCATGCCCCCCCAGTCCCTCCCATCCCTCCCAGTGTCCCCCCCGTCCCCCCCCATCCCTCCCAGTGGCCTCCCAGTGCCCACCCCCATCCCTCCCAGTCCCTCCCAGTGCCCCCCCCGTTCCCTCCCAGTCCCTCCCAGTGCCCCCCCCGTCCCTCCCCAGTTCCCTCCCAGTGCCCACCCCAGTCCCTCCCAGTGCCTCCCAGTGCCCCCAGTGCCACGCACCCACTGGAGGCCCCGCACCAGCCCCAGCGGTTCCCGGGCGGGCCCCAGCTCCAGCCGCAGCCCCGACATCTTCCTCCGCCCGCCGCGCCGGAAGTGACGCCGCACGCCGGGGGCGGGGCCGCGCCTTCCCGCCCAATCCGCCGCGGCCGCCTCATTTGCATAACGAAGCCGCTGGGTTGGCCGGTTTATTCACCTCTGATTTGCATAACCCCACCCCACCCCCCGCCGCGCCTCATTTGCAAAAAGCCCCGCCCAGTGGGGCGGGGCCAACGGTGACGCCAACCAATCGCCGGCAGGCGGGGGCGTGGCCTTGAGGGGCGGGGAGAGGCCCCCCATAGACAGGGCAGGGGCGGGGCCACGCCGTAGCCACACCCACCGCCGAGGCCCCGCCCACTCCTCCGCAGGGTCCTAAAGCCCCCGCCCGGCCCCGGGCCCCCCCCAACCGCCTTCAGTTGCCCCCCAGCGCCTCCCAGTTGCCCCCCCCGGGACCCCAGTTGCCCCAATTGCCCCCAGGGACCCCCCATTGCCCCCAGGGACCCCCCCCAATTGCCCCCCAGGGCCTCCCAGTTGCCACCACGGCCCCCCCAGTTGCCCCCAGAGCCCCCCCAACCGCCCCCAGGGCCCTCCAGTTGCCCCCAGGGCCCCCCAGTTGCCCCCAGGGCCCCCCCAATTCCCCTCAGGACGCCCCCAACCGCCTTCCAGTTGGCCCCAGTTGCCCCCCAGTTGCCCTCAGGACCCTCCCAGTTGCCTCTCAGGCTCCTCCCAGTTGCCCCCCCACCCCCCCTAGAAGTCCCAGATGTTGATGGCCCCCCGGACCCGGCCCAATCCCAAAACCCGTGGCCGCGCCGTCCGCCCCCCCTTGCCCACCCCCCCCCCCCATAATTTCTCCCCTCCCTTGCCCCAGGCCTGATGTTCCTCCAGGGCTACCAATTTGGTAGGCACTGGCCCCGTGGCCACCGCCGCAACATCTACGAGCCCCATGGCTACCACCCTCGGGGCCCATCTCCCCCCAGCAACGGGGCCACCACCCCCCTCCTCCCCGAGCCCCCAGTCCCCCCAGGGCCAGCCTGGTGGCCACCAGCCCCATGACCACTATCGCTGTGGCTACAAACCCCATGGCCACCATCCTGGTGGCCATCAGCCCCATGGCTACCATCCCAGTGGCCACCAGCCCCATGGCAACAAACCCCATGGCCACCATCCCGGTGGCCATCAGCCCCATGGCTACCGGCCCCATGGCTACCGGCCCGGTGGCCACCATCCCCATGGCTACCATCCCCATGGCCACCAGCCCTACAGCTACCATCCCGGTGGCCACCAGTCCCATGGCAACAAACCCCATGGCTACCATCCTGGTGGCCACCATCCCCGTGGTCACCAGCCTGCACCAGCCCCATGGCCACCATCCCGGTGCCATCAGCCCCATGGCTACCCCCGGCCACCCCATGGCTACCATCCTGGGGGCCATCAGCCCCATGACTACCATCCCAGTGGCCACCAGCCCGGTGGCCACCACCTCCCACCGCCCCCTCCCTAGAACCACAAACCCCGTGGCCACCCCCCCACCCTTCCCACCCCTCCCCGGCGCCGCTAGCCAACTCCAGCCCCCGCTTGCCCAACCCCACGCGTGGTAGCCCCCGCTCCAGGGAGGCCAGGAGGACGCAAGCCTTGCAGAGAGCTTGACTGGCGGCGAAGCCGCACCTCCCACAAGCCCCCAAGGGTTTGGTGGCCACCTCGGCCCCCACCGCTAGCCGGCGAGCCGAATGGCCCAACGCGGCTACCGTAGTGCTGCGGGTGGCTTCTAAATCTTTGAGGAGGGTGCGGGCGTGGCCCCGGTAGGCTTGGGGGGCGTAGACGCACTCGGTGCTGACGTAGGCCAAGCCCTGGAAGTGGGCGTAGAGGACGATCTCCTTCTCGTAGGCGTGCCTCAAGGGCTTGCACCGAGGAACCGCTGGCCACGGGGTGGCCACCGAGGGCTTGGGGACCTCCTGGGGCCTGCTGGGACCTGAGGTGGCCTTGGGGCGCTTGGAGGTGGCTTTGGGTGGCTTCTTGAGGGTCACCGGGGGCTTTGTGGTGGTCTCCATGGGCTTCGTGGTGGTCACAGAGGCTACAGGCATCTCCATGGGGCTCGTGGTGGTCTCCATAGGCTTTGTGGTGGCCTCCTGGTCCATGGGCTTCTGGTGGTCCAAGGGACTCCATGGGGCTGTGGTGGTCTCCATGGGCTTCATGGTGGTCACAGAGGCTACAGGGATCTCCATGGGGCTCGTGGTGGTCTGCATGGGCTTTGTGGTGGCCTCCATGGTGGCCTCCATGGGCTTCGTGGTGGTCACAGAGGCTACAGGGATCTCCATGGGGCTCGTGGTGGTCTCCATGGGCTTCAGTGGCCTCTGGTGGTCTCCATGGGCTTCATGGTGGTCACAGAGGCTACAGGGACTCCATGGGGCTCGTGGTGGTCTCCATGGGGCTTGTGGTGGTCACAGGGTACGGAACCTCCAAGGGCTCGTGGTGGCCTCCACAAGCTTCGTGGTGGTCACAGAGGCCACAGGAACCTCCAAGGACCTCATGGTGGTCTCCATGAGCTTCAAGGTGGGCTCTGTGGGCTTCGTGGTGGCCCCCATGGCCTCCGTGGTGGCCTCCATGGGCTTCGTGGTGGCCCCCATGGCCTCTGTGGTGGCCCCCCCCGGGGCCCCGGGCCGGTGGCCCCCATGGCCCCCGTGGGCTTCGTGGTGGCCTCCACAGGCTCCGTGGTGGCCCCCATGGCCCCCACGGGCTTTGTGGTGGCCCCCATGGGCTTTGTGGTGGCCCCCGGGGGGGTTTTGGTGGCCCCGGAGGTGTCTGAGGGCTCAGGGGGGCTCGCGGTGGCCTCGGTGGCCGTCCCGGTGGCCTCGGTGGCCGCGCGCCGCAGCCGGGCCACGTCCCCGCGCAGGAAGTTCATCAGCACCGTCTCGGCGATGTCATCGGCGTTGTGACCTGGGGGGAGGGGCCACAGGGGTCAGGGGGGGGGGGGGGGGGGCAGCCACCGCTCCCCAGTGACTCCCAGTGCCCTCCCAGTGCCTCCCAGTGCCCTCCCATCATCTCCCAGTGCCCCCCAGTGTCTCCCAGTGGCCCCCCAGTCCCCTCCCATCATCTCCCAGTGACCCCCAGTGCCTCCCAGTCCCCTCCAGTCCCCACCCAGTGCCTCCCAGTGGCCCCCAGTCCCCACCCAGTGCCTTCCCAGCTCCCTCCAGTCCCTTCCCATCCCCTCCCAGTCCCTTCCCATCCCCTCCCAGTCCCTCCCCATCCCCTCCCAGTCCCTTCTCAGCTTCCTCCAGTCCCTTCCCAGCCCCCTCCCGTCCCTTCCCAGCCCCTCCAGTCCCTTCCCAGTCCCTCCAGTCCCTTCCCAGTCCCCTCCCCAGTCCCCTCCCAGTCCTTCCCAGTCCCTCCAGTCCCTTTCCCATCCCCTCCCAGTCCCTTCCCATCCCCTCCCAGTCCCTTCC
>CM067102.1:5630176-5643915 GCA_034008185.1 Gorsachius magnificus | reverse complement strand
AGCCGGCAGGTGTCCTGGGCGTCTGCTGACGTGTCTCTGTCCCCTTGCAGGACTCCAAGATGAGGCGTCTCGTGGCCTTCCCGGGAAAAAACGAGTTTAGTCGGCTCGGCCGAGAGGGGGTCATCACGCTGCCGAGGTGAGCGGGATGGCTTCTGCGGCCCTTGGCGGGTGGAGAGAGCGGCTGCCCGGCTCCTGCTGTGCGGGCACCCTCTGGCCGAGGCTCCTCTCCTGCCCAACCTAGGCAAGACCAGCTCCTGTTTCCCGGGGGAGCTTCCCAGTTGGCGCGCCGCTCGCTCCTCCCCGGCTTGGGGTGCGCAGGCCAAGCGGGCAGTGCGCTCCCGACGTGCCCCGAGCGAGGGAGGGAGGCGGGAGGGTCTGTGGGGGTCATCAAGGAGGGCTTGTGCTGGGATCATGGACTTCCTGGCGGGAAGGGGAGGGAAGCCCCAGCAGAGGCCCCTCGGGTCGCACCGAGAGTTGAGTCCCCCAAGGGCTTGGCAGTGGCTCCCAAAGACGCCAGCCGGCAGCTTCTTAGTGTCAGCCCCCAAGGGAGCGCTGAGGCCCTTTGCCCATCTGGCGCCTTCTTGTTGCCAGGCTTGCCGTTGAGACGCCCCACCAAGCATCGGCCCCTGCGGTTTCTCTGAAGCCCCGGAGAGAGTCGGCGCCTTGGGGCGGGGGTGCCCGCAGAGGTAATGTCCCAGCTGAGTGCTGGCAGGGGGCTGTGGGCGCTCCTCTCTGGCCCGCAGGGTCCCGAAGACACCCTTGTGCTGTTCTCTTGCCTCCCGCTTGCAGTGAGCGTGCTGGAGCCCGTGTTCCTGGCTCAGCGGAGGGTTTCTCTAGCCAGGCAGGTGGCAAAGGAGGGCGAGCGGGCTAAAGCCAAGGAAGCTGGCCCAGCCAGGTGAGCCTATATGGCGGAGCGGCGGGGCTGGGGGCGCAGGGGCACAGCATGCCCTTGCTGTCGTGCGAGGGAGACCTTTCCCTTGGCCGGGACGAGGTGCTCTCCGGAGCCTGCTGGACACTTGGTCCTCCTGCCAAACCGCCTGGTAGTGTGCCGGAGCCGGGGGGCTGGCTGCGAGCCTGGCCCGGGGCAATCGGCTCAGAGCGGGCTCCCACAAGCTCAGCCTGCCGTGCCTTTTCAGATTCCTGCCCGTGATCCCGGAGAAGTCCCGGGAGGAGCTGAAGCAGTCCACCTCTCCAGCTCGGCTGCTCTTGGAGGTCCCTGCATGTGCTGCACATGTGCCCACGCTCAGTGCTCTCCAGGTTGGAAGAGCCTTTGCTCGGCCGTGTCGCGGAGGTGTCGGCACCAAGGCAAATGCGGGGGAAGCATCCCTCTTCTTACCAGGAATTTTGGTCTTTTGCACTTGAGCTCGTAGAATTTCTTGAGGAACTTGCACGGCTGGAGCGCAGGAGTCTCAAGAGGCAAAGCCTTGTGTTCTCCCACCGTGGCACGTGCTGGGACGACTGCAAAGGTCCCGACTCCGACGTCCACTGCCTGGAAACACATGCCACGGGCCTCGACCAGCCAAGGGTCGCAGAAGCCATCCCGCTCACCTCGGTAGCGTGATCACCCCGTCTCGGCCGAGCCGACTAAACTCGGCTTTGCCCGGCAAGGCCACGAGACACCGCATCTTGGAGTCCTGCAAGGGGACAGAGACACGTCAGCAGATGTTTAGTTTCGCGCACACTCCTTGTGTGGGGCGTACCTTGGGATTTAGTACGTTGGTACGGGCGCAGGTTAAGCTTCGTACTTTTGCAGTAACGTGCTTTTCGGTATTGGTACACTTGTGTAACCCGCCTAAGTTTTGTCCTTTTGGCAATACAGATTTATTGATACTGAACTCAGATACTGTCGTGTTGACACTGAACTTGGGTATACCCCTCAGGCATTGTGAAATTGATAATTAAGTGTGAATGAGCCGAGTTAACTCTGGTGTGACTGGTGAATGAGTGAGTGACAGAGACACGGCACAACTGCAAAGCCAGTACAGAGTTCTGCCCCATGGTTCTGCTATCCCGAGAGGGGTATGACCGGAGACAAACAAAGCCATTGTTAACTTTATTATGGACCAATATTGTCCATCTACGTACACACTGACATCTTGTGTGCCTTCGAAATACGAAAACAAAATGGGGAGGGGGAGTCAGAGCAGCGCAATCCCCAAGAAAAGTCCGAGGATGTATTTTAGCTCACTGGAAGGCAAGAGGAGGACCGCCAAGTGGCAGTGTGGTTAAGAAAACACTAATCAAATATTGTAACCAGTGGTGGCCTCTGTACAAACCAGAAGAGGGTGAGAAGTGGCTCTTTAATGGATCTTTGGATTATAACACTGTGTTACAGTTAATGTTGTTCTTGCGGAGAGAAGGAAAACGGGATGAGGTTCTGTATGCAGGTATGTGTTTCGCTTTGCGGAATCATCCGGAGTGGCAGAGTTCATCCTTGGAAATGAGAAAAAGGGGCAGGAAAAGATGAAAAGGTGGTGTTCAGCGTGCATTGGGCAAAGACGTTTAAAGGTAACAAACTCCAGATGGAAGAAAGAGGAAGAGGAGGATCGGCCTGAGGATCTGGGGTTCCCCCCCCACCCGCAGGTTTGCTCTCTCTGCATTTGTTATCTTCTGAGGCAGATAGCAGTAGCGAGGGAGAAGAGACACCGGATACTTTTATACCGGTCACAGCGAGAACGCGGGAGTATAACCCAGAAGGCTCCTAAACTTTTAGCCCCACTGCAAGAGGCCATGGGAGCAGGCAGCCCAGCGAGAATAAGAGTTCCCCCATCCACTAATGACTTGGATGCCTGGAGAGAGACAGCCAAAGGGAATCGGGACGATCCTTCTCAAGTAGCAAGGAGGTTTGAACTGATAGCGAAAAATCAGGATCCTGACTGGACGGATGTGGATCTGATTCTAGGGGAATTAACTGAAACAGAGAAAGAGTTGGTATCAAAGACGGCTATACGGGTGCCTCTTTCTCTGTTTTGAATCAAGAATTGCTACCTGTAAGTAAAGACGTTGTGAATGCGATAGGAGCTACTGGCCAACAGCAAGAGGCGTTCCTTTTAAAACCCCTCAAATTTAAACTAGGAAAGCAAGTTGGGATACATCGATTTTTATACTTGCCAAATTCCCCCGAATCACTGTTGGGTCGGGACTTACTGGAACAACTGGGAGCGGTAATAGTTTTTAAGCAGGGAACCACGGAGTTAAAAGAGAACCAATGAACCGAGACTTTAAGTTTAGCCCTAACGTACCCTGAAAGGTACACCAGGACCTGAAGCTGAAGAAATTATTCATCGGGTATATCCAGGAGTATGGGCTGCAGGGACCCCAGGGAGGGCAAAGAATGCCATTCCTATAGTAATAGCACTCAAGGAGGGAGCAAGCCCGGTACGACAAAGGCAATATCCCTTGAAATTACAAGATCGTAAAGGGCTAGAAGGCCCAATTAGTAACTTTTTATTACAGCATGGACTGTGACTCGGAGGTTAACACCCCCAAACTACCGGTGAGGACGACGGACGGGAATTACCGAGCGGTACAGGATTTAAGGGGAGTAAGTAACATTGTTAAAGACTTATACCCTGTGGTGGCTAATCCCTACACCTTGCTGACTAAACCGAGAAATAATCAGGTATGGTTTACAGTACTGGATTTCAAAGATGTCATCTTCCGTCTGCCTTTAGCCAAGGAAAGCCAAAAGCTTTTTGCATTTGAATGGGGAAGTCCTACCACTGGTAGGGAAACCCAGCTTACCCTGGACAGTCTTGCCCCAAGGTTTTACAAATAGTCCAACGATCTTTGGGAAAATCGGTTAGCCCGAGAACTTGAAACACTGGACCCTCCCTCTGCAGTATGTCGATGACCTGTTAACAGCAACTGAAACAAAGCCTGACTGCATTCAATGGACTGTTAGTTTCTTGAATTTTTGGGGACTGAACGGGTATCAAGTTTCTCCACAGAAAGCTCAGGTGGTGCAACAACAGGTACACGAACTGTGTACCTTGGACAGGAACTGTCCGGAAGACAACGAGAATTAGGAACGTAATGGGAAGAAGCCACCTGCAGAGCTAACGAACCCACCTGCAGAGCTAACGAACCCAGCTTCTTTCCTCGGCGGGGCGACATCTGAACCACTGACACGATTGCTTAGAAACCCTAGACACTGTGTACTCCAGCAGACCAGGTTTGCAAGAACCCCTGGAGGATGCACAAGATTCCCGGTTCATGGATGGAAGCAGCCTTGTCCCACAAGGTGTCCGAAAAGCTGGATATGCGGTAACAACGGCAAGTAAGGTAATTGAATCCCATTCATTGCCTGCTGGAACGTCAGCTCAAGTGGCTCAAGCTATGCCCCGACCAGGGCCCTGGAATCGGCAAAGGGGAAGAAGATAAATACACGGACAGATTCCAAATACGCCTGTGGGGTTGTCCACGCTCATGGAGCAATTTGGGAGGAACGAGGACTGCTAACCACACAAGAGAAACAGATCAAGCGTGCTCAAGAAATACTTCACCTATTAGAGGCGATTCAACTGCCAACCAAAGTCGCCGTCGTGCACTGCCGAGGGCACCTGAAGGGTAACACTGACCAGGACAAAAGTAACAGATTGGCTGGTTACAAGGCTAAAGAGGCAGCAGAAAGAGCGCAAACGATTCCAACATTAATAGCAGGTAATGGAAACAGGAGTTTGGACGAGCAGGAAAATACTGCATACTCTAGGGCTGATAAAGAATTAGTACCAGAGACAGGAGGGCAGATTCCCTCCAAAGGGAGACAGGAGGGCAGATTCCCTCCAAAGGATGGGCCCACTTGAGTGATGGCAGAATTATAATGCCTGCCAAACAGGTATGGGGAACTGTCAAAGAGCAGCACAGTAAGACAGCCTGGGGAGCGGGCTCCCCGTGTAAGTCTTTAGATCAGAAATGAATAGGGAGAAATTTATGTACTACGCTCGGGCAGTGACTCAGCCACGTGAAATATGTTTGAAAACTAACCCCAACACAGGTAAGCGGGTGCAATTAGGGACTCCTGGAAATCTACCAGGGGATCACTGGCAAATCGGTTTCTCTGAGCGCCCAAGAAAAGGGGGGTACAGATACTCATTGGTACTTACAGACACCTTTTCCGGACGGCCAGAGGCATTTCCCTGTAGGACAGACAAAAAAGCGGGAGAAGTTACTAAGGTATTATGAAATGAGGCAATACCTCGAGATGACCATAGGTCCCCCAAATCATCAGACAGAGGTACTCGTTGTTGTGAGTGAGCAGTGCAACACGTAAGCAAACTATTGAGAACTGACTGGCAGCTACATATGCCCTACAGGCCCCAAGCCAGTGGGCAGGGGGAAAAAACGAATCACGTGATAAAACAACAGATAGCCGAAACACACCAAGAAGCAGACCTATATGGGTATCAAGCACTACCTATTGCACTGCTTAGGCCACGTGTGAGGCCTAGGGCCAAGGAAAATCTGAGCCCTTCTGAAATGCTCTGTGGGAGACCATATGAGGCCAAATATCAAGGGGAAGACTCGAGGCGATTAGGAGATTCCTATTTACAGAATTATGTTCTCTCTTTGGGAAAGCAATTGGAGAAAGTTAATCAAAATGTTTGGGGAACCAGAGCTAAGGGGCTGGACTTGGGGAAAGCGATCCCGCTCATCTTCATAACGGGGCGGGGGAGGGAGGCGGGGGGCGGCGGAGGGAGTCAGGGGGCGGCGGAGGGAGGCATCCACAAGGAGCTACTCCTTAAGAGCAGTTCGCAAATTCTTGGTCTTTTTCCTCATCCGATCGTTTTTCCCAGCTTCTCCTTGCAAACCACGCTTTGGAGGGATTCCCCGGGCTGAGCTTCAGCGGCACGGTGCCGCTCTCCCGCCTCCACTGCCGCCGAGGACGGCGCAGACAACGGCTCCCCCTTTGCCGGGCCGCGCCCTGGCGCCCCTTTTCAGAGCGACCGATCGGTCTACAACGCTCTGCAAATTGTGCCCATTGTTCTGCGCCCAAGGGGCACCGGAGGCCGGGCACTGGGCTGCTCCGGGAAGTCAAACGAAACGTCCCCGCTCCAGGGGCACTCGTTTGATCGCTCGGGTAAGGAGGGGGCACTCGCCCCAGGAAGGCAGCGCCGAGGTCTCGCTGTACCAGCCCCTATGCGCTCCTGGGAGGCCGCACGGACACAAAGCAGACAAAAACCTGCAGCCGTCACTGGAGACAAACCCAAGCGACACCAAGCGCGGGGCGGTCGTCTCGGGGAGGCGGCACGTAAGCATCAATGCAACGCAAGGCTCCGCCCCTAGCATCCCCGGAAGGTACACACGCACGACACGGTAACCCAAGAACGGGTGGGCAGTACGGCACTCTCACTTGGAGGGATCCTGCCCGTGACGCCAATTTAGTGCTAGGATCCCGTTTGGTTTGGAGGAGAGGAAGGCCCCCTTGCTTTCTAGCCGACCTCAGCCGAGGCTGGGAGGCCAGGGGCGGCTGGACCAACCTCTCCTTTCAGGTTCGATCCCTTCGAGCGAGGTTAAGACGCAAACGAGGTCAGATGTCCTAAGCCCACCCGTTCAGTAGCTGCTCGGGGGAAAGAGAGAAAGCAGCGATAGGAAAGGCAGGAAGGGAAGCCAGGAAATCAAGAGAGAGTTCCGAATAGGAGCGCGCAGGCAGTCACCACCGCTATGGATCCGCGGCGGTGCGGGGGTCCGTGCTCCCTCGGTGCTGCGGGACCACACACGCGGGGTCGCTGGTCGCGCGGGGCCGTCGCTGGTCTCACAGGGCTCGCAATACCGGCACAGAGCCTCCCTCCCCCGCCGAAATCGCTCGGCGCACAGCGGGGCTGTGGCGACGCCCCTTTATAGGCTGCTGGGCACGGCACGCGCCTGCGCAGGCTGCCCTCGGCAGCAACTTCGCGCTTGCCCCGGCAACAGCCCCGCGCCTGCGCCGTGCTTGCCCGGGGCAAAGGCGCGCGGCTCCCGCCCGAGCCCGCTTCCCGCGCCTGGCGTCCCGCGCGCCAACGAGGCGCGCGCGCCCCCCGCCGGCTGCTGGCGCCTGATAGGCTGTCACCAGCGCCTCGCGCTGTCCCTGCGGCCGGGGAGGCGGGGGGGGGGCGCGGGGGAGGGCAGCTCGCCCTGTCAGCTTCGGGCGGGCGGGCTTTGAGGCGAGTGTCCGGCCAGTCCGTCCCTCACAGCTGGCGACAAAACTGCCAAGCTGTAGCTGCTCTGTTCGCGAATGTTTTCCTCTCATTTGTTTGTTGCTCGCTCCTGACGTGTTCAAAGCGCTGGAGCAGCCCGGCAAAAGAAAAAGTACCCGTAATCCTTTACGTGCAGGCCGTGAGGAACTCGAATGCGCAGCCTCAAGTCTTAGCCGTTCTGCACAAGAACGGAGCTGTCGCAGACGCCTGGTGGGGTTATGGGGAAGCCATCTAGGGAAGCAAGACAAGGGGAGCATTTGCTTCGGCGTAGCAGTGCCAATAGCTTTGAGAGAAGCAGTGGTAAGTTAGGAAGCTTGTTATCAGGAGAGGCTGTACGTAAAGAGGGGTTTCCAACTCACGCTAGGGTGACGCTAACGAGTAATTTTTCCAAGACAAACGGAGCAGGTCAGGAAAGAGCTACGTCTAGAGCCAGCCGTTCTGGTCCAGCCAGCGGAGGCGCTTCAGGCAAGGCAAACGCGCTTCGCCGTGTAGTCGGTGGAGGCAGGCGAGCAATTCCAGAAGGGTGAAGCACAGCGCAGAAAATGGCAGCAGCTGCCTGCTGGCTACGTCACAGCGCTGAGGATGCAGTTTGTTCAGAAGCACTAGGGTGATCCAAAAGGCCGTATCTGCAAATAAAAGAGGCTTGGCACCTGTGGCGTTCGAAATGGCGTCTTGTACCCTTGGAAGACGGGAGCTGCACTGAAACCAGAACTTAGCGGCCGTTAAATGATTTTTTTACTTCTAGTCCAGCTTCTTAATTTAGGCCTCCAGTTTAAAACTCTACAAGCCATTTGATGCACGCGCTTCCCTTTCTGGACTTTCCTCCCCTTGCCCCTCGCTGGGTGTAACATGTTGTGACTGGTGGCATCTTTAAGGCCAAGGGCAGAATCTTGCAACACTCCACCTCTACAAGTTAGGATTTGCTCCCGTGATATCTCGCGTTGCCATTTCTAAAAGAAAGCTTCCCGCTTCATGGATGATGATGATGATGATAACTGTTCAGATTCAGGTGCCGTTAAATCGGAAGCATTCCCGGGTAGTTCACGGGGCGGGCCCTCCTCAACATCTCTGCCGAAGCCAGCTCAGCTGGTCGGCCTGTCTTCAACGTGGCAGAACCTTTTGGACTGTAATCTCCGCTGTAGGGAATCTACCTACAGGGAGGCTAGAATCCTCTTCTGTCTTCCTCTGCAGACTGATCTGACCTGGATGAGTTGCAGCCTGCTTTTGACCAGAAAAGGGGTTTTGATGTTGGTTTGCATTTTCACTTGATTCCGTAAGTGGAAATTATCCTCTAGGTTCCCAAAGAGCAGTCGCTGATAGCACAAAAAGCACCTCAGGGAAAACACGGGTAACTGATCATTTCACAAGAAGTGTCAGGCTGTCTGCAGGGTTACAGGTTGCTGTCGAGCTAACTGTTTTGCAGTTGCACGCCTGTTTCCCATTATGTTGTCTCCCGATGTTTCGTACACCTAGCTCTCCAGCGCTACAGTAAGCTACTGTTTGCCAGTAACCGACTCCACATCCCAGCAGGTACAAACCTCGTTAGAAAAGGGAAGGTGGCAATACAGCGCTGAGCCACCTGGGTTCAGATGATTCAAAGCCAAAGCATCCAGCAATACTCCACCTCAGGAAAAGCAAATAACCCGTATGCACAGCAGCTGGTACATGTGGCTGGGCTTTTTTAATTAACTCTGAGACAAATGCAAAGGTACAAGCTCTGAATACTGCCTGGCAGTTTGACACGCACCAGAAGATAATGGAGTTTAGGATTCCAAAACAACTTAAGTGTCTAACGCTGGAAATGTAATACTTCAAATCCACCGTTCTCATGCGAATGAATGCTGAAAGAAGGCACGGGCATACGTCAGCTAATGCTGCGCTGTAGCTGCCAGTGTAATAACGTCATCTGCAGGGTTGGAGCTTCTAAAAAGAATCTAAAAACTCACCAGGCCCCTCTCGAAGAAGCTCCCGTACCATAAAATCATCCACGTTTCAGAAACGAGTTTGTTCCACACCTGAATTGAATCCTGTGGGTTAGAGTTTTTCCAAAGGAAATTAGTCAGAAACAGCCGGGTGCAACCGCAGGGGTTTGCACTGATGATAACATCGCAAGCCCAAATGGAAAAGCAAGTATTTTCAGGCTCGAGAAATACGCGAGCCAGCTTATACATCCCAACGGCTGGGACATGTTCTCAACAGCAGGCATTCTCTTAAGCTCTCTGTCCTCCACACACGGCTGTGTTCCCATAAAGGGATAATTATCGAGATCACGGTAACACCTTGTCCTGCTTTCATGATGGCGGAAAATGATTAGAAGAAGAACCATCAGTGTGGTCTGCTCACGAGAATAAATTAAACAAGTGGGAAAGGTGGCTTTTCTTCACAAAGGTCTGGAGGGTTTCTGGCAAAACGTGCTACCTTCATTGACTCATTACTCTCCTGCAAGCCACGCGGGTACCAGACCAAAGCTCCCGGAGTACCATCAGTGCAGAATGCCTGCTCAGCGTGCTTACTGCTTGTCCTATGACACGGAGCATCAGTAAAGCGCAAGCTAACAGAGCGGGTAACAAGGAAGGGCTGGAAAGAAAAACTGTTAGCGTGCTGTAAAGAAGGGCTGTGAAATGGCAAAGATCATACCTGTAGCTGAAAGCGTGTAGGGCTGTGCAAAAGAAGCAACTTTCTGGGCCTAGCAATGGCAGCAGCACACGCCTGCTCTTTACTGCCCAGTCCCTTGTCAAATGGGAACGAGAGCCTGCCCCGGCACTGCTGCATTCACCTTGGTTACTCTTTCGGGATCCTCCTGATAGGAACCTGCCATCTCTTTCCGTGATCTTAAGTCAGTAACTGAGAAAGGAACTTTTACCACCACCGGACCGTCACTCCCAGACTGCTTCTCGGAGAGGGGCTTGGAGAGGAGCCGCTCCTGCTTCCCCTTTCCTTCCCCGTGTTCTTCCTGCAATTGGGCTAGACCCCTCTGCTTCCTCTTCCACAAGAGGAGCAGAAGGATTATCAGCCTCCGAATTTTGAACCCCTCGACCCCTTCTCCGATGAGGCGCAACCGTTAATTCAGTATTATTCTCCTCTGTCCTTTTTTTTAGGCAATTTTCACCAATTTCACAAGTAAAACAACACTTTCTCGAGTTCTCACCCCATTTTTCTCTTTTCAAAACCATTGCCATAGAACCCTGTGGGTTTATCCCACACCGTTTCTGCCATTCCGGATGATTCCGCAACGTGAAGAACAAATCAACATATGCCACTTCATCCCACTTACCTTTCCTTTTACAAAACAACATTAATTGTAAGGTGGTATTATACTGTAACATCCCATTTTCTGGCCATTTCTCCCCACTTTCCAATCTATACATTGGCCACCAACGATTGCAATATTCAAGTAATTGTTTCCGAGTCAGAGGATCACCTCCCAGATCTTTCCAGTGTCTCAAGAGACGTCCCAAAGGTGTTCTTTGTGGGATAGGTTTCTTACTCGGAAACGTACCCATTTTCCCAAGAGACTAGGGGGTGTGATCGTGCACTATCACAGGCACTAGTCGGAGGGACCCCAACCCCTGTTGAAGCTCGCTCTGGGATTCCAGCCCGCTGCCAGAAATCCCAACCCCCCTTATTTACCCAAAATATATATTGTGGGACTCAAACCCACAACCTTATCAGGGGACTCTAACCCCTACCCTTGCCCGGGACCCTAGCCCAACCCAGCGAGGCTTTTGTCTTATACGCAGGTGTTACCTGTGGGGACTCCAACCCCGTAGAGGTACCTCTCGGCCCAACTCTGCGTAGCTTTTGCTGCATCTTATAAGCAGGCTGGTGGGACTTGAACCCACATTTCAAGAAGGGACTCCAACCCCTCCGTTACCCCCCTTAAAAGAATGCCGTATTGCCTTTCCAGGGGACCCGCTCGGAATTCTTCAGTCCGGGGATCAGAGGTTCTCCCCGAGAATCCTTCGGTGCCAGCTGAAGGCCCCGTGATCCCGTGGATCCATTGAGATTCACAAGCGCAGTCCCATCTGGGTCGCCAAAACTATCACCAAAATCGGGAATAATCCTCGGTACACCAACGTAGTGTTAAAAAGCAGGCATTCTTTATTTACGGCACCAGATGCACGGGGGATCGGTCCACCCAGCGTGCATACCTCAGTACAGGCCACAGGGGGAAGCAACCCGGAGCTTCGGGTGACCAGACGACACTCAGCGCCTCCTGTCCCCTAGGGCCACGGGGATGGACCTCTTTCACCACACCAGCATGCACACCTCACCAAAGCATCCAGAAGAGCGGGGCGCAGTGGAGCGCAGGTGCCAGCGCACCGGGCAGCGCCACAGAGCGGCCTGTCCTGGTATTGTCCCGGGCAAGACCCACACTGTGGGAGGGAAGGGCACCAGCAGCATGCAAAGAGATGGGAATGCCACCCGTCCGGGTCGTGCGGGAGCTGAGCTCTGTACTCTGTACTGTCCTAAAGAGAAACCCCCAATTCCAAGCACTCAGCTTGGTGGCACCTGCAAAGTTGCTGAGCGTGCACTCAGTCCCGCTAGCAATGCCCTTAAGGAAGCTACTCCACAGTATGGGTCCCAGCATGGACCCTTGAGGGACACCACACCGCTTGTTGCTGCTTTCCATGTGGACAGTGAGCCGTTGACTGTATCTTTCTGGATGCAGCCAGCTGCCTTCCGTGAGGCTGGTCTGAGCTCCCACTTTTCCCGCAGGATTTCCTAAGTGACTGCCCTTGCTCCCAAGAAGGCCGTTGGACAGTTCCTGAGGGTCAGCCGAGGGCTCAGCTAAGGAGCATCTTCAACAAAGCGCATCTCTCCACGCAAGCGTAGCTCTTTGAGGAGGCGCATCGAGCCCACCACTTTCTTCTGGCAGTGCAAATCTGCTCCAAGAGTGCTGTGGCCAGCCACGGAGCTCTGGTAATCCCTACAGAGGGGTGTTTGGATGCAGAGGAGGTGGAGCTGTGCTCTGAAGCCCCCGTGCCGGGCAGGGACACCGATCTGCTGGTCGCATGGCCTGTCGTCCCCCCGTCCCGTTTCCAGGACCCCCCTCCCGCCCCCTTGGTTGCAGAGAAAGGCAACGCAGGGAGCAGCGCGGTCGCTCCGGCTGGGCACAGGCACCAGCAGCCTTTATTTGGCACGTTCCCCTTGGCAAAGGCACTCCTCGCCCTCGCCACCCGTTGCTGACAGCTCTCCCGCTGGGAAAGGTGGCTGCTGCCACGGCTAAGGCCCCGGCCCCTGGACTCTGCGGGGCTGCTCGCAGCTTCTCGGCGGGGCTGCCAGTCCCTGGGCCTTTGCACGGCGCTCCAAGAGCCTCCTCTTCTCCCCCCTGCTAAAGGACACAGGAGAAAGGGCCTCAGCTCCCTGGCCGGGGACAAGGGCCCGCAACGCCCCAAAGCCTGGCTCAGGCCCGGAGCTCTTGGAGGCCTGCCGAGGCCAGCCCGCTGCTCCGTGTGGCGGCTCGGGGCCCTCGTGCCCCAACCGTCTGCAGCGAGAAGGGTGCAGATGAGCCGGGCGTGAAGGCGGGCAGGGCCGAGACCCGGGACAGAGCGGGCAGGCATGGCAGCTGAGGGCCGGGGCCCGCCACTCACGGCAGGGCGCGGGGAGGGCAAGCACAGGCAAGGCAGAGCCCCCTTTGGCAAGGCAGAGCCCAGCCAGCTGAGCCAGCCTTTTGTCTTCAGCCCGGACACCTCCAGTGGCGGGAGCCGCCCAAGGCCTTCCCGGCCTCGGCACGAGCCGCCCACACTTACCCTTCCCATGCTCTCCCCGGGGGGTGCAGCTCTGCCCGCCCCTCCGACGCTCTCTGCCTTGCAGGGCTCGGGCATCTCTCCTTCTCCTGTAGCCCCTCGCTCAGCTGCTCGGCATAGGCCTTTCTCAGGAGGTGGGCAGGGCGGTAGGGGTCCTCAAAGAGGTGGCGGCAGGGGCTCTGCAAAGGCAGGAGAGACTCTCCTAAAGCACTGCCACCTGGGCAGCTGGGGCTGCTCCCAAGCCTCATGCCCTACCTGGCCTCGCTCCGTGTGCCGCCCCGCTCTCTCGGCATGGTATTGGCGCCACACTGCCGCTTCCACCTCCTTGCGCTTGGATGCCATCAGCAGCCGGAGCCGTTTGTCTTCCCTCTCGGTGCGGAGGGAGCTCGTTCCCTGGAGGCCACGCACACCCCACACATGCAGCGTTAGTCTCCTCGGGCTTGGGCAGGGCAGGAGGGCTGGGATGGCGGGGCAGCTCTCCCCCCCCCCGGGGGGGGCCCTAGGGCGTACCTGTCCTGGGGGCGGCAGAGCACAGGCAGGGAGCTGCAGCCGTGGCTGAGCTGGAGGTCTGGGCTGCGTCAGCTCCTCCCGGGACTTCTCCGGGATCACGGGCAGGAATCTGAAAAGGCACGGCAGGCTGAGCTTGTGGGAGCCCGCTCTGAGCCGATTGCCCCGGGCCAGGCTCGCAGCCAGCCCCCCGGCTCCGGCACACTACCAGGCGGTTTGGCAGGAGGACCAAGGTCCAGCAGGCTCCGGAGCCTCGCGGCATCGGCGCGAGCACCTCCCCGGCCCCCGGCCCCCCGGCTCCGGGCTG
>CM067102.1:5615469-5629676 GCA_034008185.1 Gorsachius magnificus | reverse complement strand
CGGGCCCCCCCCCCCAGGATTAGGACCCCCAACAGAGCTGGGACCCCCCCAGGATTGGGAGCCCCCCACCCCCCAAGACTGCCCCCCCCCCCCAAAAGGCCTGGAATTTCTGCCCAAAGAGATTGAGGACCCCCCACCCCCAGATCTGACCACCCCCCCCTGGCTCCCCCCCCCCTCCCCAGGATTGGGACCCCCAGGTCTGGGACATCACCACCCCCCAGATTTGGGCCCCCCCAGGACTGGGACCCCCCAGGACTGGGACACCCAAGATTAGCACCCCCCAGGGCTGGGACATCCCCACCCCCCAGGATTGGGGACGCCCCCCCCCCCCAAAAGGCCTGGAATTTCCCAGTGCCCAACAGCAGATTGAGGACCCCCCACCCCCAGATCTGACCCCCCCCCGGCTCCCCCCCCCCCCAGGATTGGGACCCCCAGGATTGGGACCCCCAGGGCTGAGCCCCCCAGGGCTGAGCCCCCTCAGGATTGGGACCCCCCAGGATTAGGACCCCCCCCCCCAGGATTGGGACCCCCAGGGCTGAGCCCCCCCAGGATTGGGACCCCCAGGGCTGGGACATCCCCACCCCCGCCCCCCAGGATTGGGACCCCCCAGGGGTGGGTCATCCCCAGCCCCCCCCCTCAGGACTGGGACCCCCCAGGATTAGGACCCCCCCCCCCAGGATTGGGACCCCCAGGGCTGAGCCCCCCCAGGATTGGGACCCCCAGGGCTGGGACATCCCCACCCCTGCCCCCCAGGATTGGGACCCCCCAGGGCTGGGACATCCCCACCCCCACCCCCCAGGTCTGGGACCCCCCAGGATTGGGACCCCCAGGGCTGAGCCCCCCCAGGACTGGGACCCCCCAGGACTGGGACCCCCAGGGCTGAGCCCCCCCAGGACTGGGAGGACTGGGACCCCCCAGGACTGGCCCCCCCAGGACTGGGACCCCCCAGGGCTGGGACATCCCCACCCCACCCCCCAGGATTGGGACCCCCCAGGTTGGCCCCCCCCCGAATTACACCCCCCCACCCCCCCCCCCCCCACAAAAAAAAAAAAAAAAAAAAAAAAAAAAAAAGGCCTGGAATTTCCCAGTGCCCAACAGCAGATTGAGGACACCCCCCCCACCCCATACCCCCATACCCCAAATCTGACACCCCCCACACCCCACCACCCCCCCCCAATGCTGACAGTTGGGGGGTCCCCCCCCCAGGTGCCGGGGTGCCCCGGGGGGGGTTCCGCGTGGCCTTCCCCCTCCGCACCAACTACATGTTCGTGCGGGCGCGGGGCACGGTGCGGCGGGCGCTGTGGGCGCTCTCCGCCTGCCTCTGGCTGCGCCCCGGGGGGGCCCCCGCCATGGGCACCCCCTTTTCCTACGCCGCCCCCGGGCAACCCAACGAACTGGTGCTGCTGGCCTGGGGGGGGCGCCCCATGGAGCTGCTGGTGGATGATCAGGTGAGGGGTGGGGGGGGGGGGGGGGGGGGGGGGGGGGGGGATGTGGGGGATATGTGGGGAATATGGGGGGGATATGGTGGGGATATTGGGGGGATATGGGGGGGATATGGGGGTTTGGGGGGTACAGGGGGGTATGGGGGGGATATGGGGGGATATGGGGGGTATAGGGGGGATATGGGGGGGATATGGGGGGGATATGGGGGGGATATTGGGGGTACAGGGGGGTATGGGGGGGATATGGGGGGGATATGGGGGGATATGGGGGGATATTGGGGGGGTACAGGGGGGGGATAGGGGGATATGGGGGGGTAAGGGGGGGGCTCAGGGGGGGTCATGGGGGCTCTGGGGGGCTCGGGGGGCTCTGGGTGGCATGGAGCTGTGGGGGGGCTCTGGGTGGATAAGGAGGAGCTCGGGGGGGGTCTCTGTGGGGCCGGGGAGGCCCCCCCCCTGACAGCCCCCCCAGGCGGTGCCGCTGGCCCTGTCCCCGTCCCCGGGCCGCTGGCACCACGTCTGCGTCACCTGGGCGGCGGCGGGGGGGACCTGGCGAAGCTTCCAGGACGGGGTCCCCCGTGGGAGGGGGGGGGGGCTGGCGGCCGGGCACCCCCTGCGCCCCCGCGGCGTCCTCATCCTCGGCCAGGAGCAGGTGGGGACCGGGGGGGGGACACGGGGGGGCGGGGTGGGGGGCAGGGGACACCGGGGGCAGGGGACCGGGCAGGGGGGGCCGGCGGGGGCACGGGGCACCCGGGGGGCACGGGGACACCTTGGGGACATGGGGGGGGACATGGGGCAGGGGGACACCTTGGGGGGCAGGGGGGACACCTTGGGGACATGGGGACACCTTGGGGGCTGGGGGGGGCACCAGGGGGCACCCAGGGGGCAAGGGGACACCTGGGGGGCACGGGGACACCTTGGGGACATGGAGGGGAACATGGGGACACCTGAGGGGCAGGGGAGCACCTGGGGGGCACGGGGGGGGACATGGGGACAAGGGGACACCTTGGGGGCACGGGGAGGGGGGGTGCATGTCCCCGTGTCCCCTCACCCCACCCCCCCGTGCCCCACATCCCCCCGTCCCCATGTCCCTGTGCCCCAAGCCCCCATGTCCCCACGCCCCCACCCCCCCCACACCCCCCCGTGCCCACACACCCCCCAAGTCCCCGTGTCCCCATGTCCCAATGCCCCCACACCCCTCGCCCCTGTGCCCCATGCCCCATGTCCCACCCCCCCCCCCCCCACCCCCCCGTGCCCCACACCCCCCCACACCCCCCCGTGCCCCCCCCCAGGACGCGCTGGGCGGCCGCTTCGACGCCACGCAGGCCTTCGTGGGGGAAATCTCCGAATTCCACCTCTGGAGCCGGGTGCTGGACGCGGGCGAGGTGGCCGCGGTGGCCACGTGTGGCACCCGGGTGGCCGGGGACCTCCTGGCCTGGGCCGAGGGGGGCCTTGAGCTGCACGGCGGCGTCACCACCCTGCCCTTTGACCCCTGTCCCTGAGCCCCAATGCCTGGGCCCCCCCAAACGCCCAGGTCCCCCCCAAATGCCTGATCCCCCCCCCACAAATGCCCAGGTCCCCCCCAAATGCCCAAGTGTCCCCCAAAACTCATGGGGACCCCCCCCGAACATCTGGGTGCTCCCCGAATGCCCAGGTCCCCCCCTCTCCCGATCCCCCCCCGGGGGCCTGGATCCCCCCAAAACTCAGGGGGACCCCCCCCGAACACCTGGGTGCTCCCCGAATGCCCATGGTCCCCCCCCTCAAATCCCTGGATCCCCCCAAAACTCATGGGGAGCCCCCCCGAACACCTGGGTGCTCCCCGAATGCCCAGGTCCCCCCCCCAGATCCCTGGGTCCCCCCCAAATGCCCAGGTGTCCCCCAAAACTCATGGGGACCCCCCCGAACACCTGGGTGCTCCCCGAATGCCCAGGTCGGCCCCCTCAAATCCCTGGATCCCCCCCGGGGGCCTGGGCCCCCCCAAAATTCAGGGGGACCCCCCCCGAACACCTGGGTCCCCCCCAAATGCCCAGGTCCCCCCCCAAAACTCATGGGGACCCCCCCCGAACACCTGGGTGCTCCCCGAATGCCTGGGCCCCCCCAAACGCCCAGGTCCCCCAAATGCCTGATCCCCCCCCCAAATGCCCAGGTCCCCCCCAAATGCCCAAGTGTCCCCCAAAAACTCATGGGGACCCCCCCCGAACATCTGGGTGCTCCCCGAATGCCCAGGTCCCCCCCCCCCAAATCCCGGGATCCCCCCCAGGGTCCTGGGCCCCCCCCAAAATCATGGGGACCCCCCCAAACACCTGGGTGCTCCCCGAATGCCCAGGTCCCCCCCCAGATCCCCGGGTCCCCCCAAAACTCATGGGGACCCCCCCCGAACACCTGGGTGCTCCCGAATGCCCAGGTCCCCCCCCCGATGCCTGGGCCCCCCCAAACCTCCTGGGGCGCCCCCCGAACACATGGGTGCTCCCCGAATGCCCAGGTCCCCCCCCCAGATCCCTGGGTCCCCCCCAAATGCCCAGGTGTCCCCCAAAACTCATGGGGACCCCCCGAACACCTGGGTGCTCCCCGAATGCCCAGGTCGGCCCCCTCAAATCCCTGGATCCCCCCCCCGGGGGCCTGGGCCCCCCCAAAACTCATGGGGACCCCCCCCGAACACCTGGGTGCTCCCCGAATGCCTGGGCCCCCCCAAACGCCCAGGTCCCCCCCAAATGCCTGATCCCCGCCCACAAATGCCCAGGTCCCCCTCCCAGATCCCTGGGTCCCCCCAAAACTCATGGGGACCCCCCCAACATCTGGGTGCTCCCCGAGTGCCCAGGTCCCCCCCCCAGATCCCTGGGTCCCCCCCAATGCCGGGCCCCCCCAAAACTCATGGGGACCCCCCCCGCCCCGGTGCTCCCCAGTCCCCACCCCCCCCAACCTGGTCCCCCCCCCCCCCAACCCCTCCCGAGCCCCCCCCAAACAGAATCCCTGCCCCCCCCAAAACGGGGACACCCCCCCCCCGCGGGGGGAGGGGGCAACCCCATTTCCCCCCCCCCCCCCAAAAAATGGTGAAATAAAAACCTTGGGAGCCGCCCCCGCCTGCGCCCCCCCGTTCCCCCCCCCCCCAACCCCGGGGGGGGGTCCCGGGTGTCCGCCTCCCCCCCCCCCGCCCCCCCCCCCCCCCCCCCCCCCCCCCCCCCCCCCCCCCCCCCCCCCACCAACAAAACCATCCCGGGCCCCCCCTCCGTGCCTCAGCGGCTTTAATGGGGCGGAGCCTATAAAAGGGGGCGGGGGGGGCAGCAGAGACCCCCCCACCCACCCAGTGCCCCCACCGCCCAACAACCAAATGGGAGGACTGGGTGAACTGGAGGGGGAAACGGGGGCTGGGGGGGGGAGGACGCTGGGGGGGCGAGGGCTGTATGCGGGGCTTGCACACGCGTGTGCCCCCCTCGCACGCGTGGAACGCCCCTTGCACACGCGTGTGCCCCGCTCACACGCACACGCCTTGCACACTCACATGCACACCTGGGACATGCACACGCCTTGCGCTCACATGCAGCCTTGCACACTCACATGCAGACCTGGGACAGCACACGCCTTGCACACTCACACGCACACGCCTTGCACACTCACATGCACACCTTGCACACTCACATGCAGGCCTGGGACATGCACACGCCTTGCACGCTCACATGCAGACCTGGGACATGCACACACCTTGCACGCTCACACGCACACGCCTTGCACACTCACATGCACACCTTGCACACTCACATGCAGGCCTGGGACATGCACACGCCTTGCACGCTCACATGCACACGCTTGCACACTCACATGCAGGCCTCACATGCACACGCCTTGCACACTCACATGCACACCTTGCACACTCACATGCCAGCCTGGGACATGCACACGCCTTGCACACTCACATGCACACCTTGCACACTCACATGCAGGCCTGGGACATGCACACGCCTTGCACGCTCACATGCACACACGCCTTGCATGCTCACACGCCTTGCACGCTCACATGCAGGCCTGGGACATGCACACGCCTTGCACGCTCATATGCATGTCTTGCACACTCACATGCAGGCCTGGGACATGCACACGCCTTGCACGCTCACATGCACACGCCTTGCACGCTCACACGCCTTGCACGCTCACATGCAGGCCTGGGACATGCACCCCTTGCACACTCACATGCACACTCCTTGCACACTCACACCCCCCCCACTCCTGCCCCGCAGAAGCCCCACGCACACGCGTGTGCCCCGGGGGGGGTGTCTGTGTGTCCCTGTGCACACGCGTGTGGGGGGGGTGGGCGGTATCCATGTGTCCCCTCCCCCCACCCAGGGGGGGGTTTAGGGGGGCCCAGGGGGTCCCTCAGGGGCTGGGAGGGGGCCTGGGGGGTCCCCCAAAACCCAGGGGGATCCCCTCAAGACTGGGGGGGCTCCCCCAAAATCCAGTGGGATCCCCTCAAGACTGGGGGGGCTCCCTCAAAGGGGGACCCTTTGGGTGGGTGGGGTCCCCCAAAACCCGGGGGGGCCCCCGTTGTCCGGGGGGACCCCTCAAGACGGGGGGGGCTCCCCCAAAACCCAGAGGATCCCCTCAAGATCGGGGGGGGTTCCCCAAAACCGGGGGGGCCCAGTTGTCCTGGGGGGATCCCCTCGGGGGCTCCCCCAAAATCCAGGGGGGTCCCCTCAAGATTGGGGGACCCTTTGTGGTGCTGGTGGGGTCCCCCAAAGCCGGGGGGGCCTGTCAGGGGGTCCCTCACGATCCCGGGGGGGGGTCCCTCGTGGTCCTGGGGGCGGGGGGGGGGGGGGGTGTCCCAGGGGATCCCTCAAGATCCAGGGGGGTCCCACGTGGTCCAGAAGGGTCCCCTGTGGGTGCAGGGGGGGGGGGTCCCAGGGGGTCCCTCGTGGTCCGGGGGGGTCCCACGTGGTCCTGGGGGGGTCGTGGAGGAGTCCCCCGATCCAGGGGGGTCCCAGGGGGTCCTGGGGGGGTCCCAGCCCCCCCCTCAGGGCTGTTCCTGCTTCTTTTTCACCGAAATCCGCTTCTTGCGAGCCGCCAACATCTCGTAGAAGGGGTCGACGCTCACCGCAGCCCTGGGGGGGGGGGGGGGGGGGAACCACGGGGGGGTTTTGGGGGGCCCGGGGGACCCCCCCCCTCGGGAGCCCCCCAAGGGGCCCAGATGCCTGGGTGTGTCCCCCCCCCAGTGCTCCATAGCTTCTGGGTGCAGCCCACCCTATAGGGAGCCCTGGGGGGGGGGGGGGGGTTGGGGGGCCCAGGAGGATTTGGGGGTCCCCAGGGGAATTGGGGGTCCCTGGGGGGGGCTGGGAGTGGCCCCTCCCCTGGGTCCCCCCCAAAAACCTGGGGTCCCCCCCCAATGCTCCATAGCCTCTGGGTGCAGCCCACCCTATAGGGAACCCTGGGAGGGGGGGTAGGGGTCTCTGGGAGGGTTTGGGGGTCCCCAGAGGGATTTGGGGGTTCCTGGGGGGGTTGAGGACCCCCAGGAGGATTTGGGGATCCCCGGGGGGGGGCGTTCAGGGTCCCCAGGGGGGTTGAGGACCTTCAGGGGGGGTTGAGGACCCCTAGGGGCGGGGTTTGGGGTGGCTCCTCCCCCTGGGTCCCCCCCAAAATGGTCCAAAATTCATTCTAATGCATGGGGCGCCCTGGGGGGGGGCGTTGAGGACCCCCAGGAGGATTTGGGGATCCCCGGGGGGGGGGTTCAGGGTCCCCAGGGGGGTTGAGGACCTTCAGGGGGGGTTGAGGACCCCTAGGGGCGGGGTTTGGGGTGGCTCCTCCCCCTGGCTCCCCCCCAAAATGGTCCAGAAATTCATTCTAATGCACGGGGCACCCTGGAGGGAGGGTTGGGGACCCCCCGGGTGAATTTGGGGGTCCCCGGGGGGGGTGGGGTGGGGTTTTTTTTGGGGTGCTCACTGGATGGACTTGATCCACTCGTCCTTCTGGTCACGGGTGGGGGCGGAGATGCGGTAGACGACGTGGTTGCCCTCCACCACGCGCCCGTCGGCCTCCGTCTTGCAGGCTTTGATCAGCTGCCCCTTGTTGTTGGGGATGTAGAGCTCGAAGCAGTGCTGGGGGGGGGGGCACACGGCTCGTCAGGGGGGGGCGGGGGAGTTTGTGGTGGGGGGGGGGCTGGGGGGGGGGTTTGGGGGGGCTGGGGAACATGGGGGGGGATTGGGAGGTGGGGGAGGATGGGGGTAAGGGGAGCCCCTTGTGGAGGGGGGGGGGCTCGTTGGGGAGGCTGGAGGGGGTGGGGGGGTTGGGGGGGCTGGAGGGGGGGGGGGGTTTGGGGGGGCCGGGGGGGTGGGGGACACGGGGGGTTTGGGGGGGGCCGGGGAACATGGGGGGGGGATTGGGAGGTGGGGGAGGATGGGGGTAAGGGGAGCCCCTTGTTGACGGGAGGGGGCTCGTTGGGGGGGGGGGGGGAGTTGGGGGGGGGGGGGGGGGGGAGTTGGGGGGGCTGGAGGGGGTGGGGGGGTTTGGGGGGGCCGGGGGGGTTGGGGGACACGGGGGGTTTGGGGGGGCCGGGGAACAGGGGGGGGATTGGGAGGAGTGGGGTCCCTGGGGGGGGTCGAAGGTGTATCCCTGGGGGGTACAGGGGGCCTGGGGGGGGGTGCCAGGAACTTGAGGGGGTCCCTGGGGGGGGTCAAGGGGTAAGGGCGTTGCTGCGCCTGGGGGGGCCCTGGGAACCAGGGGGTCCTTGGGGGGGTCCAAGGGGTCCCTCAGAGGGTCCAGGGGGAGCCCAGTGGCTCGGGGGGGGTCCAAGGGGGTAAGGGGTGTCCCGGGGGGGGCCGGAGGCCTTTGGGGGGGTCCAAGGGGGCTTGGGGGGGCCTTGGGATCCCAGGGGTGCCCCAGGGGATTGGGGGGGTTGAAGAGCCATGAGGGGGGTCCCTTGGCGGGGGGGGGGGGTGTCCGGGGGGGGGGGGGGGATGGTTCTTACCGTGGTGTATTCGAAATAGTAGAGGCAGTTGTCGGTGAGGATGAACCAGCGCCGCTTCCACGTCTTCACCCGCCCGCCTGGGGGGGGACAGGGGGGGCTCAGGGGGGGCTGGGGGGGGGCCAGGGGGGGTTGGGGGGGGTCCTGAGGGGAAAGCTGGGGTCCCCAGGGGGGAGCCATGCGGATTGGGGGGGAGGCTCCAAGTGGAACTGGGCAAGGGGAGGGAGTAGATTTGGGGGGGGGGGGGATAGATGGGGGGGGGGCAAGATAGATTGGGGGGGGGGGGGGGGCACAAGCCCCAGAGCATCCTGGGAGGTGCCCAAAGGATGCTGGGATGGATGGGGGGGCACTGGTTTTATTTTGGGGGGGTCCCTGGGTGCTGCCACCCACTCCTCACCCCGGTACCTACCTCCTGGGGGGGGGCCGGGCCAGGCATCGGCAGCAAGGGGGGGGCGGGGGGGGGGGGGGGGGGGTTGGGGGGGCGGGAGAGTGGGGGTGACGGGGCCGGGGGGGGGACGGGGGGACAGACGGGGACAGACAGACGGAAGAAGAGAGAGAGGAAACGTCAGTCACGTCGGTACGGGAACCGCGCCCCCCCCCGCCACCCCGAAACCCCTGGGAGAACTGGGAGGGACTGGGGGGGAACTGGGAGGGTAATGAGGAAAGCCCAGTAGGAAAGGGAGGGGGGGGGGGGGGGGCACAGGGGAATACTGGGAGGCACCAGGGAGGGGACTGAGGGGGACTGGGAGGCACCAGGGAGGGGAGACTGAGCAGGACTGGGAGGTCACCGGGGGGGGGCAGGACTGGGAGGGGGGGACAGGGGGGGGACGGGGGACGGGGGGGGGAGACTGGCAGGACTGGGAGGTCACCGGGGGGGGGCAGGCTGGGGGGGGGGCGGGACAGGGGGGGGACTGGGAGGCACGGGGGGACTGGGAGGCACGGGGGGGAGACTGGGGGGAGCGGGAATGGGGAGGCACTGGGGGGCACTGGGGGGGGGAGACTGAGCAGGACTGGGAGGTCACCGGGGGGGGGGGGGCAGGACTGAGCGGGACTGGGAGGTCACCGGGGGGGGGGCAGGACTGGGGGGGGGTGGGACAGGGGGGGGACTGGGAGGCACGGGGGGGGGAGACTGGGAGGCACGGGGGGGGAGACTGGGAGGCACGGGGGGGGGAGACTGGGAGGCACGGGGAGGCACGGGGGGGACGGGACTGGGGGGGGGACTGGGAGGGGACGGGACTGGGAGGGGACGGGACTGGGAGGGGACGGGACTGGGGGGCACTAGGAGGCACGGGGCGGGGGGGGGACTGGGAGGCACTGGGGGGCACGGGGGGGGGGCAGGACTGGGAGGGAACTGGTCCTTGCGGGGGGGGGGGGGGGGGGGGGGGGGGGGTGGGCGTGGCCGGGGAGGGGGCGGGGCTCACCCAGCTTGAGCAGCCAGCCCTCCCGGTCGGGGTTGAAGAAGGTGTGGGTGAGGTCATTGCCGTCGTCCTCGGGGATCTTGAAGGGCTCGCTGCGGATGCTCTCATACAGGTTCTGGGGTGGGGGGCGGGGTCAGGGACAGGCCACGCCCACCCCCGGTGACACACACCCACACCCCCTGGCCACGCCCACTGCCGGCCACCCCCACCCCCTGGTCACCCCCCCATGGGGCAGCAGCGCTTCTCATAGCCCAGGGCTCTGGGTCTGGCCCCGCCCACAGAGGCACTGGCCACGCCCACAGAGGCACAAGCCCCACCCACATGGCACAGGTCACACCCCCCAGCCACTAACCCCGCCCACGGCAGCACAAAGCCCTGCCCACATGACAGACCACGCCCCCACAGCTGCTGACCCCGCCCACATAAGCCCCCCAGCCACAGGCCACCCCCGCCCTACCCCGCCCACGGAGCCACAAGCCCCGCCCCATGGACAGGCCACGCCCCCAGCCACTAACCCTGCCCACAGAGGCACAAGCCCCGCCCACAGAGGCACAGGCCACACCCCCAGCCTCTAACCCCGCCCACAGCGACACAGGCTCCACCCCCCAGCTTCTGACCCCGCCCACAGCGGCACAACCCCGCCCACAGAGCCCACCTCCAGCAGACCATGCCCACAGCCCGCCCCAGCCCGCCCCGCCCCCCGGGCCCCAGACACCTCTAGGCCACACCCCCTCCCCAGGCCACGCCCTCCCCCCTCTCCCTTCAAGCCCGCCCCCAGATCATCTAGGCCACGCCCCCCGCCCAGCCACGCCCCCCCCAGCCCATCTCTCCCATCCCTGCCCCTCCCGCCTTCACCCCCCAGGCTCCCCCCCCCTTCAAGCCCCGCCCCCAGACCCTTCTAGGCCACACCCCCACCCAAGCCCCGCCCCAGACCCCTCTAGGCCACGCCCCACCTCAAGCCCCGCCCCCAGACCCCTCTAGGCCACGCCCCCACCTCAAGCCCCGCCCCCAGACCCCTCTAGGCCACGCCCCCACCTCAAGCCCCGCCCCCAGACCCCTCTAGGCCCTGCCCCCAAGCCCCGCCCCCCCACCCAGCCCCGCCCCCAGACCCCTCTAGGCTGCCGCCCCACAAGCCCGCCCCCCCAGCAAGCCCCGCCCCCCCACCAAGCCCCGCCCCCAGCCCATCTCTCCCATCCCTGCCCTCTCCCTGCCTTCACCCCCCAGGCTCCCCCCCCTCTCCCTCCCAGCCCCACCCCGGCCCCGCCCCGCCAAGCCCCGCCCCCCCAGGCCCCGCCCTACCCGCAGCAGCTCCTCGGGGAGGTCCCCGCCGTCGTTGATGCCGCGGTTCATGGCGACGAAGCGCTCGGCCGAGGGCTTGTCCCGCACGTTGGGGTTGTGCAGGCTGGTGTTGAGCATGATGACGGCGAAGGAGAGGACGTAGCACGTGTCTGGGGGCAAGGGGGGGGGTCAGGGGGGGGCCCCCCGAGAGGTGGGGGGGGCACCCCAAAAGATGGGGGGGTGGGGGGACCCCTGAGAGGCAGGGGCACCCCGAGAGATGGGGGCTGGGGGGGGCCCCGAGAGGTGGGGGGGCACCCCAAAAGATGGGGGGGGTGGGGGACCCCCCCCCCCGAGAGGCAGGGGCACCCCAAAAGATGGGGGGGCCATGGGGGGCACCCTGAGAGATGGGGGGTGGGGGGGCCTGGAGAGGCAGGGACACCCCAAAAGATGGGGGGGCCATGGGGGGCACCCTGAGAGATGGGGGGCTGGGGGAGCCCTCGAGAGGCAGGGGCACCCCGAGAGATGGGGGGCTGGGGGGCACCCTGAGAGATGGGGGGCCATGGGGGGGCCCCGAGAGGCAGGGGCACCCGAGGAGATGGTGGGCTGGGGGGCACCCTGAGAGTCAGGGGCACCCCAAAAGATGGGGGGGCCATGGGGGGCACCCTGAGAAATGGGGGGCTGGGGGGGCTGAGAGGCAGGGGCACCCCAAAAGATGGGGGGTCATGGGGGGCACCCTGAGAGATGGGGGGCTGGGGGGGCCCTCGAGAGGCAGGGGCACCCCGAGAGATGGGGGGCTGGGGGGCACCCTGAGAGATGGGGGGCCATGGGGGGGGGCGGGGCTGGGGGGGGCCCCAAGAGATGGGGGGGGGGGGTCAGGGGGGCCCCTGAGAGATGGGGGGGCCCCCCAAGAGAGATGGGGGAGGCCTCAAGAAATGGGGGGCGAGGGGGTCAAGGGGGCCCCCAAGAGATGGGGGGCCATGGGGGGGGACCCCAAGAGATGGGGGGGCCATGGGGGGGGACCCCCAAGAGACAGGGGCAGGACCCCCAGCAGACCCCAGCCCACTCAGGGATGCTGGGGGTGGGTGGGGGGGGTTGGCCAGGGGGTGGACCAGGGGGGCCCCCCCCCCCCCCCCCCCCCCCCCCCCCCCCGCGGCCCCCCCTACCCGTGCACTGGAAGACGCCGGGGTTGCAGAGGCAGTAACGCTGGGCGAAGGCTTCCATCATCCGGTCGATCTTCTGCGCCTCCCCCGGCAGCCGAAAGCTCCAGAGGAACTGCCTGGCAGCGGGAGAGCACCCCAAAATCCACCACCGCACCCCTAAAATGCCCCCCCCAGAGGATCCCCCAAACCTCTGCGGGCCCCCGGGGCCCCCCCACCCCTCCTGCCCCAATACCCCCAGGGACCTCCCAAAGCCTCCAGAGTCCAGCAGATCCCTCAAATCCTTCCTGGGATCCCCAAAAATCCTCCCTAGGATCCCCAGATCCTCCAGCAGATCCCTCAAATCCTCCCTGGGACCCCCCAATATCCTCCCTGGGACCCCAAAATCCTCCCTGGGACCCCCAAATCCTCCAGCAGATCCCTCAAATCCTTCCTGGGACCCCAAAATCCTCCCCAGGACCCCCAAATCCTCCAGCAGATCCCTCAAATCCTCCTGGGACCCCAAAATCCTCCAGCAGATCCCTCAAATCCTCCCCAGGACCCCCAAATCCACCCTGGGACCTCCAAAGCCTCCAGCAGATCCTTCAAGTCCTCCTTGGGACCCCCCAAATCCTCCAGCAGATCCCTCAAATCCTTCCTGGGACCCCAAAATCCTCCCCGGACCCCAAATCCTCCAGCAGATCCCGCAAATCCTCCCTGGGACCTCCAAGACCTCCAGCAGATCCCTCAAGTCCTCCCTGGGACCCCCAAAATCCTCCCTGAGACCTCCAAAGCCTCCGGCAGATCCCTCAAGTCCTCCCGGGACCCCAAAATCCTCCCAGACCCCAAACCTCCGGCAGATCCCTCAAGTCCTCCCCGGGACCCCAAAATCCTCCCCAGCCCCCAATCCTCCAGCAGATCCCTCAAATCCTCCCCAGGACCCCAAAATCCTCCCCAGGACCCCCAGATCCTCCAGCAGATCCCTCAAATCCTCCCCGGGACCCCCCAAATCCCTCCCCCAGGACCCCCCAAATCCACCCCCCCACCCCCCCCCCCCCCCCGCCAGGACCCCCCTCACCTCAACGCCTGCACCAGGTTGAGGTCCGTGAACTCGTGGAGGTCCACGAAGGCGTGCAGCACCCCGATATTGAACTCCTCCCTGGGGGGGGGGGGGGAGTGGGCGGAGCCGAGCTGTCAATCACCCCCAGACCCCACCCCCCAGCACCCCCCCCCCTTCAAGCCCCACCCACCACACGGTCAATCACCCAAACCCCTGGCTCAACCTAAAAGGGTTGGCCCAATCTCACCCAAGTAGCCCAACCCCCCCCAGCCCAGGTAGCCCAACCTCTCACCCATTTAGCCCAACCTCCCCAGCCCAAGTAGCCCAACCTCTCGTCCAAGTAGCCCAACCACCCCAGCTCAAGTAGCCCAACCCCCCCAGCCCAAGTAGCCCAACCCCCCCAGCCCAAGTAGCCTGAACCTTGCTTGCCCAGCCCAAGTAGCCCAACCTCTCGCCCAAGTAGCCCCAACCTCTTGCCCAAGTAGCCCCAACCCCCCCCAGCCCAGGTAGCCCAACCTCTCACCCAATTAGCCCAACCTCCCCAGCCCAAGTAGCCCAACCTCTCGTCCAAGTAGCCCAACCCCAGCCCAAACAGCCCAACCACCCCAGCTCAAGTAGCCCAACCCCCCCAGCCCAAGTAGCCCAACCCTCCCAGCCCAAGTAGCCTGAACCTTGCTTGCCCAGCCCAAGTAGCCCAACCTCTCGCCCAAGTAGCCCCAACCTCTCGCCCAAGTAGCCCCAACCTCTCGCCCAGCCCAGGTAGCCCCAACCCCTCCAGCCCAAGTAGCCCAACCTCTCGCCCAAGTAGCCCCAACCTCTCACCCAAGTAGCCCAACCCCCCCCAGCCCAAGTAGCCCAACCTCTCGCCCAAGTAGCCCCAACCCCCCCAGCCCAAGTAGCCCCAACCCCCCCCAGCCCAAGTAGCCCCAA
>CM067102.1:5600695-5614969 GCA_034008185.1 Gorsachius magnificus | reverse complement strand
GTGAGCGCAAACGTTGGGCCCAGGAGAAGGGAAGAAAGCCCTTATCCCTAAGGTCTGTGGGGCTTTGGTAGGGTAGGCTGTCATGATGAGGCACGGGTACAGCTTTTGACTGTGGCCCCTTTGGTGTGGGAGAAATCCCTGGACGTTCGTAAATTTGAGTCTCGGGCAGTTGATAGGCCTTTGGCGCGAGTGAGCGCAAACGTTGGGCCCAGGAGAAGGGAAGAAAGCCCTGAGCCCCAGCGTCTGTGGGGCTTTGGTAGATAGGCTGTCATGATGAGGCACGGGTACAGCTTTGACTGTGGCCCCTTGGTGTGGGAGAAATCCCTGGACGTTCGCAAATTTGAGTCTCGGGCAGTTGATAGGCCTTTGGCGCGAGTGAGCGCAAACGTTGGGCCCAGGAGAAGGGAAGAAAGCCCTGAGCCCCAGCGTCTGTGGGGCTTTGGGTAAGGTAGGCTGTCATGATGAGGCACGGGTACAGCTTTTGACTGTGGCCCCTTTGGTCTGGGAGAAATCCCTGGACGTTCGCAAATTTGAGTCTCGGGCAGTTGATAGGCCTTTGGCGCGAGTGAGCGCAAACGTTGGGCCCAGGAGAAGGGAAGAAAGCCCTTATCCCCAAGGTCTGTGGGGCTTTGCGTAGGGTAGGCTGTCATGATGAGGCACGGGTACAGCTTTTGACTGTGGCCCCTTTGGTGTGGGAGAAATCCCTGGACGTTCGCAAATTTGAGTCTCGGGCAGTTGATAGGCCTTTGGCGCGAGTGAGCGCAAACGTTGGGCCCAGGAGAAGGGAAGAAAGCCCTGAGCCCCAGCGTCTGTGGGGCTTTGGTAGGTAGGCTGTCATGATGAGGCACGGGTACAGCTTTTGACTGTGGCCCCTTTGGTCTGGGAGAAATCCCTGGACGTTCGCAAATTTGAGTCTCGGGCAGTTGATAGGCCTTTGGCGCGAGTGAGCGCAAACGTTGGGCCCAGGAGAAGGGAAGAAAGCCCTGAGCCCCACGTCTGTGGGGCTTGGTAGGGTAGGCTGTCATGATGAGGCACGGGTACAGCTTTTGACTGTGGCCCCTTTGGTGTGGGAGAAATCCCTGGACGTTAGTAAATTTGAGTCTCGGCAGTTGATAGTCCTTTGGCGCGAGTGAGCGCCAACGTGGGCCCAGGAGAAGGGAAGAAAGCCCTGAGCCCCAGCGTCTGTGGGGCTTGCGTAGGGTAGGCTGTCATGATGAGGCACGGGTACAGCTTTTGACTGTGGCCCCTTTGGTGTGGGAGAAATCCCTGGACGTTCGCAAATTTGAGTCTCGGGCAGTTGAAGGTTGGGAACCCTGGGCCGAGGGTGGGGCTTGGGTAGGAGGCTGTATGAGGCACGGGTAAGCTTTTGCTGTGGCCTTTGGTCTGGGAGAAATCCCTGGACGTTGCAAATTTGAGTCTCGGGCAGTTGATAGGCCTTTGGCGCGGTGAGCGCAAACGTTGGGCCCGGAGAAGGGAAGAAGCCCTACCCAGCGTCTGTGGGGCTTGCGTAGGGTAGGCTGTCATGATGAGGCACGGGTACAGCTTTTGACTGTGGCCCCTGTGGTCTGGGAGAAATCCCTGACGTTCGCAAATTTGAGTCTCGGGCAGTTGATAGGCCTTTGGCGCGAGTGAGCGCAAACGTTGGGCCCAGGAGAAGGGAAGAAGCCCTGATCCCAGCGTCTGTGGGGCTTGGGTAGGGATAGGCTGTCATGATGAGCACGGGTACAGCTTTTGACTGTGGCCCCTTTGGTCTGGGAGAAATCCCTGGACGTTCGCAAATTTGAGTCTCGGGCAGTTGATAGGCCTTTGGCGCGAGTAAGCGCAAACGTTGGGCCCCGGAGAAGGGAAGAAAGCCCTTATCCCTAAGGTCTGTGGGGCTTGCGTAGGGTAGGCTGTCATGATGAGGCACGGGTACAGCTTTTGACTGTGGCCCTTTGGTTAGGAGAAATCCCTGGACGTTCGAAATTTGAGTCTCGGGCAGTTGATAGGCCTTTGGCGCGAGTGAGCGCAAACGTTGGGCCCAGGAGAAGGGAAGAAAGCCTGAGCCCCAGCGTCTGTGGGGCTTGCGTAGGGTAGGCTGTCATGATGAGGCACGGGTACAGCTTTTGACTGTGGCCCCTTTGGTCTGGGAGAAATCCCTGGACGTTCGCAAATTTGAGTCTCGGGCAGTTGATAGGCCTTTGGCGCGAGTGAGCGCAAACGTTGGGCCCAGGAGAAGGGAAGAAAGCGCTGAGCCCCAGCGTCTGTGGGGCTTGGGTAGGATAGGCTGTCCTACTGAAGCACGGGTAGAGCTTTTGGCTGTGGCCCCTTTGGTCTGGGAGAAATCCCTGGACGTTCGCAAATTTGAGTCTCGGGCAGTTGATAGGCCTTTGGCGCGAGTGAGCGCAAACGTTGGGCCCCGGAGAAGGGAAGAAAGCCCTTATCCCTAAGGTCTGTGGGGCTTGGTAGGTAGGCTGTCATGATGAGGCACGGGTACAGCTTTTGACTGTGGCCCCTTTGGTCTGGGAGAAATCCCTGGACGTTCGCAAATTTGAGTCTCGGGCAGTTGATAGGCCTTTGGCGCGAGTGAGCGCAAAGTTGGGCCAGGAAGGAAGAAAGCCCTACCCAGGTCTGTGGGGCTTGGGTAGGGTAGGCTGTCTTGAGGCACGGGTACAGCTTTTGACTGTGGCCCCTTTGGTCTGGGAGAAATCCCTGGACGTTCGCAAATTTGAGTCTCGGGCAGTTGATAGGCCTTTGGCGCGAGTGAGCGCAAACGTTGGGCCCAGGAGAAGGGAAGAAAGCCCCTGAGCCCCAGCGTGTGTGGGGCTTGGTAGGTAGGCTGTCCTGTGAGGCACGGGTACAGCTTTTGACTGTGGCCCCTGTGGTCTGGGAGAAATCCCTGGACGTTCGCAAATTTGAGCCTCGGGCAGTTGATAGGGCTTTGGCGCGAGTGAGCGCAAATGTTGGGCCCAGGAGAAGGGAAGAAAGCCGTGATCCCAGCGTTTGTGGGGCTTGGGTAGGATAGGCTGTCATGATGAAGCACGGGTAAGCTTTTGACTGTGGCCCTTTGGTCTGGGAGAAATCCCTGACGTTCGCAAATTTGAGTCTCGGGCAGTTGATAGGCCTTTGGCGCGAGTGAGCGCAAACGTTGGGCCCAGGAGAAGGGAAGAAAGCCCTGACCAGGTCTGTGGGGCTTTGGGTAGGGTAGGCTGTCATGATGAGGCACGGGTACAGCTTTTGACTGTGGCCCCTTTGGTCTGGGAGAATCCCTGGACGTTCGCAAATTTGAGTCTCGGGCAGTTGATAGGCCTTTGGCGCGAGTGAGCGCAAACGTTGGGCCCAGGAGAAGGGAAGAAAGCCCTTATCCCCAAGGTCTGTGGGGCTTGGGTAGGGTAGGCTGTCATGATGAGGCACGGGTACAGCTTTTGACTGTGGCCCCTTTGGTCTGGAGAAATCCCTGGACGTTCGCAAATTTGAGTCTCGGGCAGTTGATAGGCCTTTGGCGCGAGTGAGCGCAAACGTTGGGCCCAGGAGAAGGGAAGAAAGCCCTTATCCCCAAGGTCTGTGGGGCTTGCGTAGGGTAGGCTGTCATGATGAGGCACGGGTACAGCTTTTGACTGTGGCCCCTGTGGTCTGGAGAAATCCCTGGACGTTCGCAAATTTGAGTCTCGGGCAGTTGATAGGCCTTTGGCGGGAGTGAGGCCAACGTTTGGGCCCAGGAGAAGGAGAAGAAAGCCCTGATCCCAGCTGGGCTTGGTGGGGCTTGCGATAGGGTAGGCTGTGCCTCTAAATTGAGTTGATATCGGCAGTAAGGGTGCACATAGCTTTGGACTGTGGTGCCCAGGGGGGCTATGGGTCTTGGAGAGTAATTACTGTCCCGTGTTGAGAATTCCTGATCAAATTTGAGTCTCGGGCAGTTGATAGGCTTTGGCGCGAGTGAGCGCAAACGTTGGGCCCAGGAGAAGGGAAGAAAGCCGTGATCCCAGCGTTGTGGGCTTGGTAGGTAGGCTGTCCATGATGAGGGACGGGTACAGCTTTTGGCTGTGGCCCCTTTGGTCTGGAGAAATCCTGGACGTTCGCAAATTTTAGTCTCGGGCAGTTGATAGGCCTTTGGCGGAGTGACGCAAACGTTGGGCCCAGGAGAAGGGAAGAAAGCGCTGAGCCCCAGCGTCTGTGGGGCTTGCGTAGGGTAGGCTGTCCTTTGAGGCACGGGTACAGCTTTTGACTGTGGCCCCTTTGGTCTTGGAGAAATCCCTGGACGTTCGCAAATTTGAGCCTCGGGCAGTTGATAGGCCTTTGGCGCGAGTGAGCGCAAATGTTGGGCCCAGGAGAAGGGAAGAAAGCCGTGATCCCAGCGTTTGTGGGGCTTGGGTAGGATAGGCTGTCCTGCTGAAGCACGGGTAGAGCTTTTGGCTGTGGCCCCTCTGGTCTGGGAGAAATCCGTGGACGTTTGCAAATTTGAGTCTCGGGCAGTTGATAGGCCTTTGGCGGAGTAGCCGAAACGTTGGGCCCCGGAGAAGGGAAGAAAGCCCTTATCCCTAAGGTCTGTGGGGCTTTGCGGGAAACGTTGGGCCCAGGAGAATGGAAGAAAGCCCTTATCCCTAAGGTCTGTGGGGCCTGCGTAGTGTAGGCTGTCACGGTGACGCACGGGTACAGCTTTTGACTGTGGCCCCTTTGGTCTAGGAGGAATCCCTGGACGTTCGCAAAGTTGAGTCTCGGGCAGTTGATAGGCCTTTGGCTCGAGTGAGCGGAAACGTTGGGCCCAGGAGAAGGGAAGAAAGCCTGAGCCCCAGCGTCTGTGGGGCTTGCGTAGGGTAGGCTGTCATGATGAGGCACGGGTACAGCTTTTGGACTCTGGCCTCTTTGGTCTAGGAGAAATCCCTGGACGTTCGCAAATTTGAGTCTCGGGCAGTTGATAGGCCTTTGGCGCGAATGAGCGCAAACGTTGGGCCCAGGAGAAGGGAAGAAAGCCCTTATCCCTAAGGTCTGTGGGGCTTTGGGTAGGGTAGGCTGTCATGATGAGGCACGGGTACAGCTTTTGACTGTGGCCCCTTTGGTCTGGGAGAAATCCCTGGACGTTCGTAAATTTGAGTCTCGGGCAGTTGATAGGCCTTTGGCGCGAGTGAGCACAAACGTTGGGCCCA
Source organism: Gorsachius magnificus (assembly GCA_034008185.1). Lineage (NCBI taxonomy): Eukaryota > Metazoa > Chordata > Aves > Pelecaniformes > Ardeidae > Gorsachius > Gorsachius magnificus. The sequence goes on along the minus strand of CM067102.1, from coordinate 5,609,846 downwards.
GGAAAAGGGAAGAAAGCCCTGAACCCCAGCGTCTGTGGGGCTTGCGTAGGGTAGGCTGTCATGATGAGGCACGGGTACAGCTTTTGACTGTGGCCCCTTTGGTCTGGGAAAATCCCTGGACGTTGCAAATTTGAGTCTCGGGCAGTTGATAGGCCTTTGGCGCGAGTGAGCGCAAACATTAAACCCAGGAGAAGGGAAGAAAGCCATTAGCTCCAGGGTCTGTGGGTCTTTTGGTAGGATAGGCTGTCCTGCTGAGGCACGGGTACAGCTTTTGACTGTGGCCCCTTTGGTCTAGGAGAAATCCCTGGACGTTTGCAAATTTGAGTCTCGGGCAGTTGATAGGCCTTTGGCGCGAGTGAGCGCAACGTTGGGCCCTGGAGTAGGAAAGAAAGCCCTGAGCCCTAGCGTCTGTGGGGCTTTTGGTAGGTTAGGCTGGCCTGCTGAAGCACGGGTACAGCTTTTGACTGTGGCCCCTTTGGTCTAGGAGAAATCCCTGGATGTTCGCAAATTTGAGTCTCGGGTAGTTGATAGGCCTTTGGCGCGAATGAGCGCAAACGTTGGGCCCAGGACAAGGGAAGAAAGCCCTTATCCTTAAAGGTCTGTGGGGCTTTAGGTAGAATAGGCTGTCCCTTTGAGGCACGGGTACAGCTTTTGAATGTGGCCCCTTTGGTCTGGGAGAAATCCCTGGATGTTCAACATTTTTAGATCCGGGAAGGCGTCGGAGGTCTGGCACAAGTGATAGCAAACATTAGGCCGTGGAGTAGGGAAGAAAGCTTGAACCCCAGGGTGTGTGGGGTTTTTGGTAGGGTAGGCTGTCCTGCTGAAGCACGGGTACAGCTTTTGGCTGTGGCCCCTTTGGTGTGGGAAGAATCCCTTGACATTTGTAATCTTCGGTCCCGGGCAGGCGATGGTCGTTTGGCGCGCGTGAGCGCGAACTTTGGGCCCAGGAGTAGGGAAGAAAGCCCTCTAGCCCTAGCGTCTGTGGGGCTTGGGTAGGTTAGGGTATCCCTTTGTGGCACGGGTACAGCTTTTGGCTGTGGCCCCTTTCTTCTGGGAGAAATCCCTGGACGTTTGCAAATTTGAGTCTTGGGCAGTTGATAGGCCTTTGGCGCGAGTGACCGCAAACGTTGGGCCCAGGAAAATGGAAGAAAGCCCTGAGCCCCAGCGTCTGTGGGGCTTGCGTAGGGTAGGCTGTCATGTAGGCGGTACAGCTTGCTGTGCCCTTTGTGGAGAAATCCTGACGTTGAAATTGAGTCTCGGCAGTGATAGCTTGCGCGATGAGCGCAAACTTGGCCCAGGAAAAAGAAAGCTTCCAAGTGTGGCTTGGTAGGTGGCTGTCTGTGAGCACGGTACAGCTTTTGACGTGGCCTTTGGGAGAAACCCTGACGTTGCAAATTGAGTCCGGCAGTTGATAGCTTTGGCGCGAGTGAGCCAAACGTTGGGCCCAGGAGTGAAGAAGCCCGACCAGTCTGTGGTTGGTAGAGGCTGTCAGATGAGCACGGTAAGCTTTTGACTGTGCTTGGTTGGAGAATCCTGACTTCGATTATCTCGGCAGTTGTAGCCTTTGCGCGAGTGAGCGCAAAGTTGGCCCAGGAAAGGAGAACCTGAACCAGTCTGTGGCTGGTAGTAGGCGTATGAGAGCCGGTAGCTTGCTTGCCTTTGGTGGGAAATCTATGATTTGGTCTGGGCAGTAACTTTGCGGAGTGAGCAAGGGCCCGGAAGGGAGAACCCTACCAGGTTGTGGCTTGGTAGGTAGGCTGTCATGATGGCACGTAAGCTTGACTGTGCCCTTGTTGAGAAATCGACTCAAATTTGAGCCGGCGTTGTAGGCTTTGCCAGTGACGCAACTGGGCAGGAGAAGAAAGCCTAGCCAGGTCTGTGGTTTGGAGGTAGGCTGTCGATGAGCACGGTACAGCTTTTGCTGGCCTTGGTCTGAGAATCCTGAGTTGCAAATTGAGTCTCGGGCAGTTGATAGGCCTTTGGCGCAATGAGCGCAAACGTTGGGCAGGAAAGGGAAGAAAGCCCTACCCAGCGTCTGGCTTTGGTAGAAGGCGTCCTTGAGGCACGGGTACAGCTTTTGCTGTGCCCCTTTTCTGGGAGAAATCCCTGGACTTTGCAAATTTGAGTCTGGCAGTTGATAGGCTTTGGCGCGAGTGAGCGCAACGTTGGGCCAGGAGAAGGGAAGAAAGCCTATCCCTAGGTCTGTGGCTTTTGTAGATGGCTGTCATGATGAGGCACGGGTAGACGCTTTGGCTGTGGCCCCTTTGGTGTGGGAGAAATCCCTGGACGTTCGCAAATTTGAGTCTCGGGCAGTTGATAGGGCTTTGGCGCGAGTGAGCGCAAATGTTGGGCCCAGGAGAAGGGAAGAAAGCCGTGATCCCAGCGTTTGTGGGGCTTGGGTAGGATAGGCTGTCATGATGAGGCACGGGTACAGCTTTTGACTGTGGCCCTTTGGTGTGGGAGAAATCCCTGGACGTTCGCAAATTTGAGTCTCGGGCAGTTGATAGGCCTTTGGCGCGAGTGAGCGCAAACGTTGGGCCCAGGAGAAGGGAAGAAGCCGTGATCCCAGCGTCTGTGGGGCTTGGGTAGGATAGGCTGTCATGATGAGGCACGGGTACAGCTTTTGACTGTGGCTCTTTTGGTCTGGGAGAAATCCCTGGATGTTCAAATTTGAGTCTCGGGAGGCTGGTAGTCTTTGGCACAAGTGATAGCAAACATTAGGCCCTGGAGTAGGGAAGAAAGCCCTGAGCCCCAGGGTTTGTGGGGCTTTTGGTAGGTTAGGCTGTGTAGCTGAGGCACGGGTACAGCTTTTGGCTGTGGCCCCTTTGGTGTGGGAAGAATCCCTTGACGTTCGAATTTGGGTCCTCGGGCAGGATAGGCCTTTGGCGTGAGTGAGCGTGAACGTTGGGCCCAGGAGTAGGGAAGAAAGCCCTCTAGCACCAGCGTCTGTGGTGCTTTGGGTAGAAAAGGCTGTCGCTTTGAGGCACGGGTACAACTTTTGGCTGTGGCCCCTTTGGTCTGGGAGAAATCCCTGGACGTTCGCAAATTTGAGTCTCGGGCAGTTGATAGGCCTTTGGCGCGAGTGAGCGCAAACTTGGGCCCAGGAGAAGGGAAGAAAGCCCTGACCCAGCGTCTGTGGGTCTTTGGGTAGGGTAGGCTGTCATGATGAGGCACGGGTACAGCTTTTGACTGTGGCCCCTTTGGTGTGGGAGAAATCCCTTGACGTTCGCAATCTTGAGTCTCGGGCAGTTGATAGGCCTTTGGCGTCGAGTCCGAGCGCAAACGTCTGGTCCCAGGAGAAGGGAAGAAAGCCCTTAGCCCCAGCGTCTTGGGGCTTTGGGTAGGCTGTCATGATGAGGCACGGGTACAGCTTTTGACTGTGGCCCCTTTGGTTGGAGAAATCCCTGGACGTTCGCAAATTTGAGTCTCGGGCAGTTGATAGGCCTTTGGCGCGAGTGAGCGCAAACGTTGGGCCCAGGAGAAGGAAGAAAGCCCTGAGCCCCAGCGTCTGTGGGGCTTGCGTAGGGTAGGCTGTCATGATGAGGCACGGGTACAGCTTTTGACTGTGGCCCCTTTGGTCTGGGAGAAATCCTGGACGTTCGCAAATTTGAGTCTCGGGCAGTTGATAGGCCTTTGGCGCGAGTGAGCGCAAACGTTGGGCCCAGGAGAAGGGAAGAAAGCCCTTAGCCCCAGCGTCTGTGGGGCTTGGTAGGGTAGGCTGTCATGATGAGGCACGGGTACAGCTTTTGCTGTGGCCCCTTTTGTCTGGGAGAAATCCCTGGACGTTCGCAAATTTGAGTCTCGGGCAGTTGATAGGCCTTTGGCGCGAGTGAGCGCAAACGTTGGGCCCAGGAGAAGGGAAGAAAGCCCTTAGCCCCAGCGTCTGTGGGGCTTGGTAGGGTAGGCTGTCATGATGAGGCACGGGTACAGCTTTTGACTGTGGCCCCTTTGGTCTGGGAGAAATCCCTGGACGTTCGCAAATTTGAGTCTCGGGCAGTTGATAGGCTTTTGGCGCGAGTGAGCGCAAATGTTGGGCCCAGGAGAAGGGAAGAAAGCCGTGATCCCAGCGTTTGTGGGGCTTGGGTAGGATAGGCTGTCCTGCTGAAGCACGGGTAGAGCTTTTGGCTGTGGCCCCTTTGGTCTGGGAGAAATCCCTGGACGTTCGTAAATTTGAGTCTCGGGCAGTTGATAGGCCTTTGGCGCGAGTGAGCGCAAACGTTGGGCCCAGGAGAAGGGAAGAAAGCCCTTATCCCTAAGGTCTGTGGGGCTTTGGTAGGTAGGCTGTCATGATGAGGCACGGGTACAGCTTTTGACTGTGGCCCCTTTGGTCTAGGAGAAATCCCTGGACGTTCGCAATTTGAGTCTCGGGCAGTTGATAGGCTTTGGCGCGAGTGAGCGCAAACGTTGGGCCCAGGAGAAGGGAAGAAAGCCTGATCCCCAGCGTCTGTGGGGCTTGCGTAGGGTAGGCTGTCATGATGAGGCACGGGTACAGCTTTTGACTGTGGCCCCTTTGGTCTGGGAGAAATCCCTGGACGTTCGCAAATTTGAGTCTCGGGCAGTTGATAGGCCTTTGGCGCGAGTGAGCGCAAACGTTGGGCCCAGGAGAAGGGAAGAAAGCCCTGATCCCCAAGGTCTGTGGGCTTGCGTAGGTAGGCTGTCATGATGAGGCACGGGTACAGCTTTTGACTGTGGCCCTTTGGTCTGGGAGAAATCCCTGGACGTTCGCAAATTTGAGTCTCGTGGCAGTTGATAGGCCTTTGGCGCGAGTGAGCGCAAACGTTGGGCCCAGGAGAAGGGAAGAAAGCCCTGAGCCCCAGCGTCTGTGGGTCTTTGGGTAGGGTAGGCTGTCACGATGAGGCACGGGTACAGCTTTTGACTGTGGCCCCTTTGGTCTGGGAGAAATCCCTGGATGTTCAACATTTTTAGATCCGGGAAGGCATCGGAGCTCTGGCACAAGTGATAGCAAACGTTAGGCCCTGGATTAGGGAAGAAAGCTTGAGCCCAGGGTTTGTGGGGCTTTTGGTAGGGTAGGCTGTCCTGCTGAAGCACGGGTACAGCTTTTGGACTGTGGCCCCTTTGGTGTGGGAAAATCCCTTGACATTTGTAATCTTGGGTCCCGGGCAGGTGATGGTCGTTTGGCGCGAGTGAGCATGAACGTTGGGCCCAGGAGTAGTGAAGAAAGCCCTCTAGCCCCAGCGTCTATGGGGCTTGCGTAGGGTAGGCTGTCCCTTTGTGGCACGGGTACAGCTTTTGGCTGTGGCCCCTTTGGTCTGGGAGAAATCCCTGGACGTTCGCAAATTGAGTCTCGGGCAGTTGATAGGCCTTTGGTGCGAGTGAGCGCAAACGTTGGGCCCAGGAGAAGGGAAGAAAGCCCTTATCCCTAAGGTCTGTGGGGCTTGCGTAGGGTAGGCTGTCATGATGAGGCACGGGTACAGCTTTTGACTGTGGCCCCTTTGGTCTGGGAGAAATCCCTGGACGTTCGCAAATTTGAGTCTCGGGCAGTTGATAGGCCTTTGGCGCGAGTGAGCGCAAACGTTGGGCCCAGGAGAAGGGAAGAAAGCCCTACCCAGCGTCTGTGGGGCTTGCGTAGGGTAGGCTGTCCATGATGAGGCACGGGTACAGCTTTTGACTGTGGCCCCTTTGGTCTGGGAGAAATCCCTGGACGTTCGCAAATTTGAGTCTCGGGCAGTTGATAGGCCTTTGGCGCGAGTGAGCGCAAACGTTGGGCCCAGGAGAAGGGAAGAAAGCCCTTATCCCTAAGGTCTGTGGGGCTTGCGTAGGGTAGGCTGTCATGATGAGGCACGGGTACAGCTTTTGACTGTGGCCCCTTTGGTCTGGGAGAAATCCCTGGACGTTCGCAAATTTGAGTCTCGGGCAGTTGATAGGCCTTTGGCGCGAGTGAGCGCAAACGTTGGGCCCAGGAGAAGGGAAGAAAGCGCTGAGCCCCAGCGTCTGTGGGGCTTGCGTAGGGTAGGCTGTCCTGTGAGGCACGGGTACAGCTTTTGACTGTGGCCCCTGTGGTCTGGGAGAAATCCCTGGACGTTCGCAAATTTGAGCCTCGGGCAGTTGATAGGGCTTTGGCGCGAGTGAGCGCAAACGTTGGGCCCAGGAGAAGGGAAGAAAGCCCTTACCCTAGGTCTGTGGGGCTTGCGTAGGGTAGGCTGTCATATGAGCACGGGTACAGCTTTTGACTGTGGCCCTTTGGTTGGGAGAAATCCCTGGACGTTCGCAAATTTGAGTCCGGGCAGTTGATAGGCCTTTGGCGCGAGTGAGCGCAAAGTTGGGCCCAGGAGAAGGGAAGAAAGCCTGATCCCAGGTTGTGGGGCTTGGTAGGGTAGGCTGTCTGATGAGCACGGGTACAGCTTTTGACTGTGGCCCTTTGGTCTGGGAGAAATCCCTGGACGTTCGCAAATTTGAGTCTCGGGCAGTTGATAGGCCTTTGGCGCGAGAGCGCAAACGTTGGGCCCGGAGAAGGGAAGAAAGCCCTATCCCAAGGTCTGTGGGGCTTGCGTAGGTAGGCTGTCATGATGAGGCACGGGTACAGCTTTTGACTGTGGCCCTTTGGTCTGGAGAAATCCCTGGACGTTCGCAAATTTGAGTCTCGGGCAGTTGATAGGCCTTTGGCGCGAGTGAGCGCAAACGTTGGGCCCAGGAGAAGGGAAGAAAGCCCTGACCCCAGGTCTGTGGGGCTTGGGTAGGTAGGCTGTAGATGAGGCACGGGTACAGCTTTTGACTGTGGCCCTTTGGTTGGGAGAATCCCTGGACGTTCGAAATTTGAGTCTCGGGCAGTTGATAGGCTTTGCGCGAGTGAGCGCAAACGTTGGGCCAGGAGAAGGGAAGAAAGCCCTGACCCAGCGTCTGTGGGCTTTGGGTAGGTAGGCTGTCATGATGAGGCACGGGTACAGCTTTGCTGTGGCCCCTTGGTCTGGAGAAATCCTGGAGTTGAAATTTGAGTCCGGGAGGATGGCTTTGGCAGTGAGCAAACGTTGGCCCGGAAAGGGAAGAAAGCCTGAGCCCAGGTTGTGGGGCTTGGTAGGGTAGGCTGTCCTTGAGCACGGGTACAGCTTTTGGCTGTGCCCCTTTGTGTGGGAAAATCCTGACTTGCAAATTTGAGTCCGGCAGTGATAGGCTTGGCGCGAGTGAGCAAAGTTGGGCCCAGGAGAAGGGAAGAAAGCCCTACCCAAGCGTCTGTGGGGCTTGGTAGGTTAGGCTGTCTGTGAGGCACGGTACAGTTTTGCTGTGGCCTTTTGGTTGGGAGAAATCCTGGACGTTCGCAAATTTGAGTCTCGGCAGTTGATAGGCCTTTGGCGCGAGTAGCGCAAACGTTGGGCCAGGAGAAGGGAAGAAAGCCCTTACCAGGTCTGTGGGGCTTGCGTAGGGTAGGCTGTCATGAGAGGCACGGGTACAGCTTTTGACTGTGGCCCCTTTGGTCTGGAGAAATCCCTGGACGTTCGCAAATTTGAGTCTCGGGCAGTTGATAGGCTTTGGCGCGAGTGAGCGCAAAGTTGGGCCCGGAGAAGGGAAAAAGCCTGACCCAGGTTGTGGGGCTTGGTAGGTAGGCTGTCATGTGAGGCACGGGTACAGCTTTTGATGTGGCCCCTTTGGTCTGGGAGAAATCCTGACGTTCGCAATTTGAGCTCGGGCAGTTGATAGGGCTTTGGCGCGAGTGAGCGCAAAGTTGGGCCCAGGAGAAGGGAAGAAAGCCTGACCCAGCGTTGTGGGGCTTGGTAGGTAGGCTGTCATGTGAGGCACGGGTACAGCTTTTGACTGTGGCCCTTTGGTTGGGAGAAATCCTGGACGTTCGCAAATTTGAGTCTCGGGCAGTTGATAGGCCTTTGGCGCGAGTGAGCGCAAACGTTGGGCCCGGAGAAGGGAAGAAAGCCCTATCGTAAGGTCTGTGGGGCTTTTGGAAGGGTAGGCTGTCATGATGAGGCACGGGTACAGCTTTTGCTGTGGCCCCTTTGGTCTGGGAGAAATCCCTGGAGTTGAAACATTTGAGTCGTCGGGCATTGATAGCTTGGCACAAGTGAGCAAACGTTGGCCAGGATAGGGAAGAAAGCTTGAGCCCAGGGTTGTGGGGCTTTGGTAGGGTAGGCTGTCGTGCTGAGGCACGGGTACAGCTTTTGAGCTGTGGCCCCTTTGGTCTGGGAGAAATCCCTGGACTTGCATAATCTTGAGGTCCGGGCAGTGATAGGCTTTGGCGCGAGGAAGCGCAAACGTTGGGCCGGAGGTAGGGAAGAAAGCCCTTTGCCCTAAGGTCTTGGGGCTTGGGTTAGGGTAGGCTGTCCTTGGCAGGGACAGCTTTTGGCTGTGGGCCCCTTTGGTCTGGGAGAATCCCTGGAGTTCGCAATTTGAGTCTCGGGCAGTTTGATGGCCTTTGGCCGCAGATGAGGCAAACGTTGGGCCCAGGAGAAGGGAAGAAAGCCTGAGCCAGCGTCTGTGGGGCTTGGTAGGGTAAGGCTGCATGTAGGCACGGGTCTGCTTTGGATGTGGCCCTTGGTCTGGGAGAAATCCCTGGACGTTCGCAAATTTGAGTCGGGAGTTGATAGGCTTTGGCCGAGTTAGGTGCAAACGTTGGGCCCAGGAGAAGGGAAGAAAGCCGGACCCAGCGTTGTGGGGCTTGGGTAGGTAGGCTGTCGCTGAGCACGGGTACAGCTTTTGCTGTGGCCCCTTTGGTTGGGAAGAAATCGCTGGAGTTCGCAAATTTGAGCTGGGCAGTTGATAGGGCTTTGGCGCGAGCTAGAGCGCAAGTTGGGCCCAGGAGAGGGAAGAAAGCCTAGCCCGCGTTTGTGGGGCTTGGTTAGGGTAGGCTGTCTCTGATGCACGGGTAAGCTTTTGCTGTGGCCCTGGTTGGGAGAAATTCCCGGAGTTGCAAATTTGAGTCCGGCAGTTGGGCTTTGGGCGAGTAGCGCAACGTTGGGCCCGGAGAAGGAAGAAAGCCTGAGCCGGTCTTGGGCTTGGGTAGGTTAGCTGTCAGGATGAGGCAAGGGTACAGCTTTTGACTGTGGCCCCTTTTGGTCTGGAGAATCTGGACGTCGCAAATTGAGTCCGGGCAGTTGATAGGCCTTTGGGCGAGTGACCGAACGTTGGCCCATGGAGTAGGGAAGAAAGCCTTGAGCCCAGTGTGGCCTTGGGTAGGATGTAGTAAGCC
>CM067102.1:5585645-5600195 GCA_034008185.1 Gorsachius magnificus | reverse complement strand
GGCCACAGCCAAAAGGTGCACTTGTGCCTCTGTGATACAGCCTACCCTACCAAAACCCCACAGACCCTCGACCCAAGGGCTTTCTTCTCTCATCCAGTGCCCGACGTTTGCTAAGCCCCAGCCCCGGCCCGGACCCGAAATTGCGAACGTCCAGGGATATTTCCCACACCAAAAAGGCCACAGCCAAAATGTGCACTTGTGCCTCTGTGATACAGCCTACCCTACCAAAAGCCCCACAGACCCTCGACCCAAGGGCTTTCTTCTCTCATCCAGTGCCCGACGTTTTCTCAGCCCCAGCCCCGTCCCGGGACCCTAAATTGAGAACATCAAGAGATTTCTCCCACACCAAAGGGGCCACAGCCAAAAGGTGCACTTGTGCCTCTGCGATACAGCCTACCCTACCAAAACCCCACGGACCCTCGATCCAAGGGCTTTCTTCTCTCATCCAGTGCCCGACGTTTGTTCAACCCCAGCCCCGGCCCGGGACCCTAAATTGAGAACGTCAAGAGATTTCTCCCACACCAAAGGGGCCACAGTCAACAGCTGCACTTGTGCCAATGCGATACAGCCTACCCTACTACAGCCACACAGACCCGGGGCCTCAGGGCTTTCTTCCCTGCTCCCAGGCCCGACGTTCGCATTCAGTCACGGCATTGCCCCAGCCCCAGCCCTGGACCCAAAATGTCAAACGTCCAGGAATTACGCTCATACGAAAGGGGCCACAGCCAAAAGGTGCACTTGTGCCTCTGTGATACAGCCTACCCTACCAAGAGCCCCACAGACCCTGGACCCAAGGGCTTTCTTCTCTCATCCAGTCCCCGACGTTTGCTCAGCCCCAGCCCCGGCGCGGGACCCTAAATTGAGAACGTCAAGACATTTCTCCCACACCAAAGCGGCCACAGCCAAAAGGTGCACTTGTGCCTCTGTGATACAGCCTACTCTATCAAAACCCCACAGACCCTCGACCCAAGGGCTTTCTTCTCTCATCCAGTGCCCGACGTTTGCTCAGCCCCAGCCCTGGCCCGGGACCTTTAATTGCGAACCTAGAGCGATTTTTCAAGTACCAAAGCGGCCACAGCCAAAAGGTGCACTTGTGCCTCTGTGATACAGCCTACCCTACCAAAACCCCACAGACCCTCGACCCAAGGGCTTTCTTCTCTCATCCAGTTCCCGATGTTTGCTCAGCTGCAGCCCCGGCCCGGGACCCTAAATTGCGAACGTCCGGGGATTTTTCACATGCCAAAGCGGCCCAGCCAAAAGGTGCACTTGTGACTCTGTGATACAGCCTACCCTACCACATGAGACACAGACACGGGGCCTCAGGCCTTTCTTCTCTCATCCAGTGCCCGACGTTCGCATTCAGTCGCGGCATTGCCCCAGCCCCGGCCCTGGACCCAAAATGTCAAATGTCCAGGGATTACTCTCACACCAAAGGGGCCACAGCCAAAAGGTGCACTTGTGCCTCTGTGATACAGCCTACCCTACCAAGAGCCCCACAGACCCTGGATCCAAGGGCTTTCTTCTGTCATCCAGTGCCCTACGTTTGCTCAGCCCCAGCCCCGGCCCGGGACCCTAAATTGCGAACGTACAGCGATTTTTCCCATACCAAAGGGGCCATCGCCAAAAGCTGTACTTGTGCCAATGCGATACAGCCTACCCTACCACATGACACACAAACCCGGCGCCTCAGGGCTTTCTTCTCTCATCCAGTGCCCGACTGTTCGCATCCAGTCACGGCATTGCCCCAGCCCCGGCCCTGGACCCAAAATGTCAAACGTCCAGGAATTTCTCCACACCAAAGGGGCCACAGCCAAAAGGTGCACTTGTGCCTCTGTGATACAGCCTACCCTACCAAAAGCCCCACAGACCCTCGACCCAAGGGCTTTCTTCTCTCATCCAGTGCCCGACGTTTGCTCAGCCCCAGCCCCGGCCCGGGACCCTAAATTGCGAACGTCAAGGAATTTCTCCCACACCAAAGGGGCCACAGCCAATAGGTGCACTTGTGCCTCTGTGATACAGCCTACCCTACCAAAACCCCAGAGACCCTCGATCCAAGGGCTTTCTTCTCTCATCCAGTGCCCGATGTTTGCTCAGCCCCAGCCCCGGCCCGGGACCCGAAATTGCGAACGTACAGCGATTTTTCCCATACCAAAGGGGCCATCGCCAAAAGCTGTACTTGTGCCTCTGTGATGTAGCCTACCCTCCCACATGACACACAGACACGGGGCCTCAGGTCTTTCTTCTCTCATCCAGTGCCCGACGTTCGCATTCAGCCGCGGCATTGCCCCAGCCCCGGCCCTAGACCCAAAATGTCAAACGTCCAGGGATTACTCTCACACCAAAGGGGCCACAGCCAAAAGGTGACTTTGCCTCTGTATACAGCCTACCCACCTAAAGCCCCACAGACCCTCGACCCAAGGGCTTTCTTCTCTCATCCAGTGCCCGATGTTTGCTCAGCCCCAGCCCCGGCCCGGGACCCTAAATTGCGAATGTCCAGGAATTACTCTCACACCAAAGGGGCCACAGCTAAAACCTGCACTCTTGACTCTGTGATACAGCCTACCCTACCACATGCCACACAGACACGGGGCATCAGGACTTTTTTCCCTACTCCAGGACCCGACGTTCGCATTCAGTCGCGGCATTGCCCCAGCCCCGGCCCTGGACCCAAAATGTCAAATTCCAGGAATTACTCTCACACCAAAGGGGCCACACCCAAAAGGTGCACTTGTGCCTCTGTGATACAGCCTACCCTGCCAAAAGCCCCACAGACCCTAGACCCAAGTTCTTTCTTCTCTCATCCAGTGCCCGACGTTTGCTCAGCCCCAGCCCCGGCCCGGGAACCCTAAATTGCGAACGTCCAGGGATTTTTCCCATACCAAAGGGGCCATCGCCAAAAGGTGCACTTGTGCCTCTGCGATGTAGCCCTCCCTACCACATGACACATAGACACGGGGCTTCAGGGCTTTCTTCTCTCATCCGAATTCAACGTAATTTTCCCACCAAGGCACAGAAAGCGATTCTGCGATCCACCAAGCAAGACCGGGCCTCAGGCTTTTCTAGCCACCTAAATGCAACGCAGGATTTTCCCCAGGCCAGCAAGCGCATGTGCACTGTGATCAGCCCACCCTCCCTGACCCAAACTTCAATCAGGACTTTTTCTCCTATCCAAGGGCCCATCCAGTGCACTTTGCCCGGCAGCTGGACCCAAATGCAAAGCCCAGATTACTCCCAAGGGCCCCCAAAGGTGCACTTGTCCTCGGATACAGCCGTACCTACCAAAAGCACAGCCTGGACCGCCATTCCTATGCCATCCAGAGGCCCACGTTTCTCATGCCCCACCCGCCCAGGACCCAAACTGGAGCACCAGGATTTTTTCCATCCAAAGGGCCACGCAAAAGCTTGTCGTGCCTCGCGATCACGCCTACCCAACAGAACCACAGACAGTGCCACGAATGTCCACTCCAAGGCTCGACGTTTCCATTCGGATGCCTGCCCACCACTGCACCCGGCCGGACCCAAGACTAATTCCGATATTCTCCAACCAAAGGGCCACAGCCAAAAGGTGCACCTGCCCTGGATACAGCCTACCCACAAAGCCCCACAACAGGCCACCCAAGGGCTTCTTCTCTCTGCAGTGCCTACTTGCCGACCCCGCCCGGCTTCCCTAAATCAGAGTCAGGATTTCTCCCCACCAAGGGGCACACACAAAGTGCATTGATTTCGCCAAGGCAACCTACCTACAAAGCCCACAGACCCTGACCCTAGGGCTTTCTTCCTCAGCCCAGGCCCAGTTTCTTCCTCACGATGCCCGCACCGGCCCGGACCCAAATGCCGAACGTCAGAATTCCACACCAAGGAGCCCACACCAAAGGCCACAGCCAAGTGCACTGTCTCCTTAACAGCCCCACAGACACCGGCCCAGGGCTTTCTCCTATCCAGGCCTTTCCATTCAGCCGCGCATTGCCCAGCGCCCGACCCAAATGCCAAGCCAGAATTTCCACACCAAGGGCAAGCCAAAAAGGGCACTTGGCCTCGGTACATGCCTCCTACCAAAAGCCCCACAACCCGACCAAGGCTTCTTCCTCACCAGTGCCCGATTCTTCTCAGCCCCAGCCCGCCGGACTCTAAATTGCGAACGTCCAGGATTCTCCCACCAAAGGCCACGTCCAAAAGTTGCACTGTCCATTGCATGTCACCAGTCCACCTGTGCACTATAGACCGGCTCAAGCTTTCTCATCCATGACCAGTCCTCTCCATCCGTGCTTGCCAGCCCCAGCCCGGCCCGGACCACTCAAATTCCAAACGCAGGATTACCCACAAAGGGGCCAACCAAAAGGCGCACTTTGCCTTGATCAGCCTACCTACTAACCACACAGACCTCGCCCAAGGCTTTCTTCCTCATCGGCACGCGATTTTGCTCAGCCCCAGCCCGCCCGGACCTCAAATTGCAACGTAGCGAATTCTCCACACACAAAGGGGCCACAGCCAAAGTGCACTTGTGCCTCGTGATACAGCCTACCCACAAAGCCCCACGACCCTGACCCAAGGCTTCTTCTCATCCAGTGCCCGAAGTTTGCTAGCCCCAGCCCGGCCCGGACCCTAAATGCGAACTCCAGGGATTTTCCATCCAAAGGGGCACGCCAAAGCTGCACTGGCCTCTGGTCAGCCTACCCTACACATGCCACAAGACCGGGTCGTTGTTTCTCTACTCCGGCCCGACGTTCGCATTCAGCGCGGCATTCCCCAGCCCGGCCCTGGACCCAAAAGTCAAACGTCAGGATTACTCTCACACCAAAGGGCCACAGCCAAAGGTGCACTTGTGCCTGTGATACAGCCTACCCTACCAAAAGCCCCACAGACCCTCGACCAAGGCTTTCTTCTCTCATCCAGTGCCCACGTTTGCTCAGCCCCAGCCCCGCCGGGACCCTAAATGCGAACGTCAGGATTTTCCCTACCAAAGGGCCACAGCCAAAAGGTGCACTTTGCCTCTGCATACAGCTACCCTACCACAGCCCACAGACCCGGGCTCAGGGCTTTTCTTCTCCTCCAGTTCCCATTTGCCAGCGCCCAGCCCGGCCCGGACCAAATGCAAAGTCAGGAATTCTCCACACCAAAGGGCCACAGCCAAAGGTGCACTTGTGCCTCTGTGATACAGCCTACCCTACCAAAAGCCCCACGACCCTGGACCCAAGGCTTTTCTTCTTCTCCGGCCCACGTTTGCTCAGCCCAGCCCGGCCCGGACCAAATGCGAACGTAGGATTTCTACCACACCAAAGGGCTGCAATAGGTCATGTCCTCTGTAACAGCCTACCCTACCAAAAGCCCCCAGACCTGACCAGGCTTTCTTTCTCACATGCCCGTTTCTCAGCCCACCCCGGCCCGGGACTCAATGAACGTCAATATTTCCCACACCAAAGGGCCACAGCCAAAAGCTCACTTGTGCCTCTGCATGTAGCCTACCCTACCACATGACACACAGACCGGCATCAGGCTTTTTTCTATCCAGCCCGCGATCAGTGCGGCATTGCACCCCGGCCGGCCCAAAATTGTCAAATGTCCAGGATTACTCCTCACACCAAAGGGGCCACACCCAAAAGGTGCATTGTGCCTCTGTAACAGCCTACCCTACTATAAGCCCACGACCCATGACCCAAGGGCTTTTTCTCTCATCCAGTGCCGTATTTGCTCAGCCCCAGCCCTGGCCCTGGACCCTAAATGCGAAGTCAGGAATTTCTCCCACCAAAGGGGCCACAGCCAAAAGGTGCACTTGTCCTCGTGATACAGCCTACCCACCAAAAGCCCACAGACCCTCAACCCAAGGGCTTTCTTCTCTCATCAGTGCCCACGTTTGCTAGCCCCAGCCCCGGCCCGGACCCAATTGAGAACGTCAAGAATTTCTCCCACACCAAAGGGGCCACAGCAAAAGTGCACTTGTGCCATGTGATACAGCCTACCCTACACAGCCACACAGACCCGGGGCCCAGGGCTTTCTTCTACTCCCGGCCGATGTTCGCATTCAGTTCCGCATTGCCCCAGCCGCGGCCCTGGACCCAAATGTCAAAGTCCAGGATTCTCTCCACCAAGGGCCACAGCCAAAAGGTGCACTTGTGCCTCTGGATACAGCCTACCCTACCAAACCCCACAGACCTCGAACCCAAGGGCTTTCTTCTCTATCCAGTGCCCACGTTGCTCAGCCCCAGCCCCGCCCGGACCCTAAATTGCGAACGTCCAGGGATTTTTCCCATACCAAAGGGGCCATCGCCAAAAGGTGCACTTGTGCCTCTGCGATGTAGCCCTCCCTACCACATGACACATAGACACGGGGCTTCAGGGCTTTCTTCTCTCATCCAGTCCCCGACGTTTGCTCAGCCCCAGCCCAGGCCCAGCACCTAAAATGTCAAACGCCCAGGGATTTTTCCTCCACGAAAGGGGCCACAGCCAAAAGGCGCACTTGTGCCTCTGTGATACAGCCTACCCTACCAAAAGCCCCACAGACCCTCGACCCAAGGGCTTTCTTCTCTCCTCCAGTGCCCGACGTTTGCTCAGCCCCAGCCCCGGCCCGGGACCCTAAATTCCGAACGTGCAGGGATTTTTCCCACACCAAAGGGGCCACAGCCAAAAGGTGTACTTGTGCCTCTGTGATACAGCCTACCCTACCAAAAGCTCCACAGACGCTGGACCCAAGGGCCTTCTACACTCGTCCAGTGCCCGACGTTTGCTCAGCCCCAGCCCCGGCCCGGGACCCTAAACTGCGAACATCCAGGGATTTTTCCTATGCCAAAGGGGCCATCGCCAAAAGCTGTACTTGTGCCTCTGTGATACAGCCTACATTACCACATGCCACAGAGACACGGGGCATCAGGAATTTTTTCTCTACTCCAGGACCCGACGTTCGCATTCAGCCGCGGCATTGCCCCAGCCCCGGCCCTGGACCCAAAAAGTCAAACGTCCAGGAATTACTCTCACACCAAAGGGGCCACAGCCAAAAGGTGCACTTGTGCCTCTGTGATACAGCCTACCCTACCAAAAGCCCCACAGACCCTGCACCCAAGGGCTTTCTTCTCTCATCCAGTGCCCAACGTTTGCTCAGCCCCAGCCCCGGCCCGGGACCCTAAATTGAGAACGTCAAGAGATTTCTCCCACACCAAAGGGGCCACAGCCAAAAGCTGCACTTGTGCCAATGCGATACAGCCTACCCTACTACAGCCACACAGACCCGGGGCCTCAGGGCTTTCTTACTTACTCCTGGGCCCGAAGTTCCATTCAGTCACGGCATTGCCCCAGCCCCGGCCCTGGACCCAAAATGTCAAAGTCCAGGAATTACTCTCACACCAAAGGGGCCACAGCCAAAAGGTGCACTTGTGCCTCTGTGATACAGCCTACCCTACCAAAAGCCCCACAGACCCTCGACCCAAGGGCTTTCTTCTCTCATCCAGTGCCCGACGTTTGCTCAGCCCCAGCCCCGGCCCGGGACCCAAATTGCGAACGTCCAGGGATTTTTCCCACACCAAAGGGGCCACAGCCAAAAGTGACTTGTGCCTCTGTGATACAGCCTACCCTACCAAAAGCCCCACAGACCCTGGACCCAAGGGCTTTCTTCTCTCATCCAGTCCCGACGTTTGCTCAGCCCCAGCCCCGGCCCGGGACCCTAAATTGCAAACGTCAGGGATTTCTTCCCACCAAAGGGGCCATAGCCAAAAGGTGCACTTGTGCCTCTGTGATACAGCCTACCTACACAAAATGCCCCACAGACCCTGGACCACAAGGGCTTTCTTCTCTCATCCAGTGCCCGACGTTTGCATCAGCCGCAGCCCCGGCCCGTGGACCCTAAAATTGCAAACGTCCAGGAATTTCTCTCACCCAATAGGGGCCACAGCCAAAAGGTGCACTTGTGCCTCTGTGATACAGCCTACCCTACCAAAAGCCCCACAGACCCTCGGACCCAAGGGCTTTCTTCTCTCATCCAGTGCCCGAAGTTTGCTCAGCCCCAGCCCCGGCCGGGACCCTAAATTGAGAACGTCAGGATTTCTCCCACACCAAAGGGGCCACAGCAAAAGCTGCACTTGTGCCTCTGCGATGTAGCCTACCCTACCAACAGCACACAGACCCGGACCTCAGGGCTTTCTTCCTACATCCAGTGCCCGAAGTTGATTCTGCGCATTGCCCCAGCCCCGGCCCTGGACCCAAAATGTCAACGTCCAGGAATTCTTCCACCAAAGGGGCCACAGCCAAAAGGTGCACTTGTGCCTCTGTGATACAGCCTACCCTACCAAAAGCCCCACAGACCCTCGACCCAAGGGCTTTCTTCTCTCATCCAGTGCCCGACGTTTGCTCAGCCCAGCCCCGGCCCGGGACCCTAAATTGCGAACGTCCAGAGATTTCTCCCACACCAAAGGGGCCACAGCCAAAAGGTGCACTTGTGCCTCTGTGATACAGCCTACCCTACCAAAAGCCCCACAGACCCTGGACCCAAGGGCTTTCTTCTCTCATCCAGTGCCCGACCCGGCCCGGGACCCAAATTGCGAAGTCAAGAGATTTCTCCCACACCAAAGGGGCCACAGCCAAAAGGTGCACTTGTGCCTCTGTGATACAGCCTACCCTACCAGAAGCCCCAAGACCTGGACCCAAGGGCTTTCTTCTCTCATCCAGTGCCCGACTGTTTGCTCAGCCCACCAGCCCGGCCGGGACCCTAAATGCAACGTCCAGGATTTTCTCCCACACCAAAGGGGCCACAGCCAAAGTCACTTGTGCCAATGCGATGTAGCCTACCTACTACAGCCACACAGACCCGGGGCTCAGGGCTTTCTTCCCTACTCACGGCCCGACGTTCGCATTCAGTTGCGGCATTTGCCTCAGCCCCGGCCCTGGACCCAAAAAGTCAAACGTCCAGGGAATTACTCTCACACCAAAGGGGTCATCGCCAAAAGCCAAAAGGTGCACTTGTGCCTCTGTGATACAGCCTACCCTACCAACAGCCCACAGACCCTCGGACCCAAGGGCTTTCTTCTCTATCCAGGACCCGAACGTTTGCTCAGGCCCCAGCCCCGGCCCTGGACCCAAAATTCAGAACTGTCCAGGAATTTTCCACACCAAAGGGGCCACAGCAAATGCACTTGTGCCTCTGCGATTAGCCTACCCTACCTACAATAAGCCACACGGCCCTATCAAGGGCTTTCTTCTCTCATCCAGTGACCCGACGTTCTTATGCCAGCCCAGCCCCGGCCCGTGGACCCAAAATTGTCAAAGTCCAGGAATTACTCTCCCCACACCAAAGGGGCCACAGCGAAAAGGTGCACTTGTGCCTCTGTGATACAGCCTACCCTACCACACGCCACACAGACACGGGGCCTCAGGATTTTTTTCCCTACTCCAGGACCTGACGTTCGCATTCAGTCGCGGCATTGCCCCAGTCCCGGCCCTGGACCCAAAATGTCAAACGTCCAGGAATTACTCTCACACCAAAGGGGCCACAGCCAAAACGTGCACTTGTGCCTCTGTGATACAGCCTACCCTACCAAAAGCCCCACAGACCCTCGCCCTAAAGGCTTTCTTCTCTCATCCAGTGCCCGACGTTTGCTCAATCCCAGCCCCGCCCGGGACCCTAAATTGCGAACGTCAAGAGATTTCTCCCACAGGGGAGCCAAAAGTCCCCCTCAGGGCCTTCTTCCCACTCCGGGCCCGACGTTCGCATCCAGTTGCGGCATTGCCCCAGCCCCAGCCCTGGACCCAAAATGTCAAACGTCCAGGGATTACTCCCACACCAAAAGGGCCACAGCCAAAAGGTGCACTTGTGACTCTGTGATACAGCCTACCCTACCAAAAGCCCCACAGACCCTCGACCCAAGGGCTTTCTTCTCTCATCCAGTGCCCAAGTTTACTCATGCCCCAGCCCCGGCCCGGACCCAAATTGCGAAGGTCAGGATTTCTCCCACACCAAAGGGCCACAGTCAAAAGCTGTACTTGTGCCTCTGCGATTAGCCTACCCTACCACAATGCACCACAGACACGGGCCTAAAGGGCTTTCTTCTCTCATCCAGTGCCCGACGTTTGCTCAGCCCCAGCCCCGGCCCGGGACCCGAAATTGCGAACGTCCAGGGTTTTTTCTCACACCAAAGGGGCCACAGCCAAAAGCTGCACTTGTGCCTCTGTGATACAGCCTACCCTACCAAAAGCCCCACAGACCCTGGACCCAAGGGCTTTTTTCTCTCATCCAGTGCCCGATGTTAGCTCAGTCCCAGCCCCAGGCCCGGGACCTAAATTGCGAACGTCCAGGAAGGCCACAGCCAAAAGGTGCACTTGTGTCCTCTGTGATAAAGCCCACCCTACGAAAAGCCCCACAGACCCTGGACCCAAGGGCTTTCTTCTCTCATCCAGTGCCCGACGTTTGCTCAGCCCCAGCCCCGGCCCGGACCCTAAATTGCGAACGTCCAGGAATTACTCTCACACCAAAGGGGCCATAGCCAAAAGCTGCACTCTTGACTCTGTGATACAGCCTACCCTACCAAAAGCCCCACAGACCCACGACCCAAGGGCTTTCTTCTCTCATCCAGTGCCCGACGTTTGCTCAGCCCCAGCCCCGGCCCGGGACCCGAAATTGCGAACGTCCAGGATTTTTCCCATACCAAAGGGGCCATCGCCAAAAGGTGTACTTGTGCCAATGCGATACAGCCTACCCTACTACAGCCACACAGACCCAGCGCCTCAGGGCTTTCTTCCCTACTCCTGGGCCCGTCGTTCGCATTCAATCGCGGCATTGCCCCAGCCCCGTCCCTGGATCCAAAATGTCAAATGTCCAGGAATTACTCTCACACCAAAGGGGCCACAGCCAAAAGGTGCACTTGTGCCTCTGTGATAAGCCCACCCTACGAAAAGCCCCACAGACCCTCGACCCAAGAGCTTTCTTCTCTCATCCAGTGCCCGACGTTTCTCAGCCCCAGACCCGGCCCGGGACCCAAAATTGCGAACGTCCAGGAATTACTCTCACACCAAAGGGGCCATAGCCAAAAGCTGCACTTTGACTCTGTGATACAGCCTACCCTACCCAATGCCCCACAGACCCTGGACCCAAGGGCTTTCTTCTCTCATCCAGTGCCCGACGTTTCCTCAGCCCCAGCCTCGGCCCGGGACCCTAAATTGCGAACGTCCAGGGATTTTTCCCACTCCAAAGGGGCCACAGCCAAAAGGTGCACTTGTGCCTCTGTGATACACCCCCCTCGAAAAGCCCCACAGACCCTGGACCCAAGGGCTTTCTTCTTCATCCAGGCCCGACGTTTGCTCAGCCCCAGCCCGCCCGGACCCAAATTGGAACGTCCAGGAATTTTTCTCACACCAACGGGGCCATAGCCAAAAGCTGCACTCTTGACTCTGTGATACAGCCTACCATACCAAAAGCCCCACAGACCCTCGACCCAAGGCCTTTCTTCTCTCATCCAGTGCCCTACGTTTGCTCAGCCCCAGCCCCAGCCCGGGACCTTTAATTGCGAACGTACAGCGATTTTTCACATACCAAAGGGGCCACGCCAAAAGGTGCACTTGTGCCTCTGTGATACAGCCTACCCTACCAAAAGCCCCACAGAACTTGGACCGAAGGGCTTTCTTCTCTCATCCAGTGCCCGACGTTTGCTCAGCCCCAGCCCCGGCCCGGGACCCGAAATTGCGAACGTCCAGGGATTTTTCCCATACCAAAGGGGCCATCGCCAAAAGATGTACTTGTGCCAATGCGATACAGCCTACCCTACCACATGACACACAGACCCGGGCCTCAGGGCTTTCTTCCCTACTCCGGGCCCGACGTTCGCATTCAGTCGCGGCATTGCCGCATTCCCGGCCCTGGACCCAAAATATCAAACGTCCAGGAATTACTCTCACACCAAAGGGTTCATCGCCACAAGCTGTGCTTGTGCCTCTGCGATGTAGCCTACCCTACCATATCACATATAGACACGGGGCATCAGGACTTTTTTCCCTAACTCCAGGACCCGACGTTCGCATTCAGTCGCGGCATTGCCCCAGCCCCGGCCCTGGACCCAAAATGTCAAATGTCCAGGAATTACTCTCACACCAAAGGGGCCACAGCCAAAAGGTGCACTTCTGCCTCTGTGATACAGCCTACCCTACCAAAAGCCCCACAGACCCTCGACCCAAGGGCTTTCTTCTCTCATCCAGTACCCAACGTTTGCTCAGCCCCAGCCCCGGCCCGGGACCCTAAATTGAGAACGTCAAGAGATTTCTCCCACACACAAGGGGCCACAGCCAAAAGCTGCACTTGTGCCAATGCGATACAGCCTACCCTAATACAGCCACACAGATCCGGAGCCTCAGGGCTTTCTTACTTACTCCCGGGCCCGACGTTCGCATTCAGTCGCGGCATTGCCCCAGCCCCGGCCCTGGACCAAAATGTCAAACGTCCAGGAATTACTCTCACACCAAAGGGGCCACAGCCAAAAGGTGCACTTGTGCCTCTGTGATACAGCCTACCCTACCAAAAGCCCCACAGACCCTCGACCCAAGGGCTTTCTTCTCTCATCCAGTGCCCGACGTTTGCTCAGCCCCAGCCCGCCCGGGACCCAAATTGCGAACGTACAGGATATTTCCCACACCAAAGGGGCCATCGCCAAAAGATGTACTTGTGCCTCTGCGATACAGCCTACCCTACCAAAAGCCACACAGACCCTGGATCCAAGGGCTTTCTTCTCTCATCCAGTGCCATACGTTTGCTCAGCCGCAGCCCCGGCCCCGGCCCTCAAATTGCGAACGTCCAGCGAATTTTCCCACTACCAAAGGGGCCACAGCCAAAAGCGTACATGTGCTCATTACCCCTACCACATGAGACACAGACACGGGGCATCAGGGCTTTCTTCTCTTATCCAGTGCCCGACGTTTGCTCAGCCCCAGCACTGGCCCGCGACCCTAAATTGGAAACGTCCAGGGATTTTTCCCACACCAAATGGGCCACAGCCAAAAGGTGCACTTGTGCCAATGCGATACAGCCTACCCTACCAAAAGCCACACAGACCCTGGACCCAAGGGCTTTCTTCTCTCATCCAGTGCCCGACGTTTGCTCAGCCCCAGCCCCGGCCCGGACCCCAAATTTCAAACGTTGGAACGTCAAGATATTTCTTCCACACCAAAGGGCCACAGTCAAAAGCTGCACTTGTGCCATGCGATACAGCCTACCCTACTACAGCCACACAGACCCGGGGCCTCAGGGCTTTCTTCCCTACTCCAGGACCCGACGTTCGCATTCAGTCGCGGCATTGCCCCAGCCCCGGCCCTGGAACCAAAATGTCAAACGTCCAGGAATTTCTCCCACACCAAAGGGGCCACAGCCAAAAGGTGCACTTGTGCCAATGCGATACAGCCTACCCTACCAAAAGCCCCACAGACCTGGACCCAGGGCTTTCTTCTCTCATCCAGTGCCCGACGTTCGTTTGCTCAGCCCCAGCCCCGGCCCGCTGGACCCAAAATTCAAAACGTACCAGGGATTTTTTCCCACCTACCAAAGGGGCCACAGCCAAAGGTTGACTTTCGTGCCCGAGTGTAGACAGCCCCCTACCAAAAGCCACAGACCCCGGGACCCAAGGCCTTTCTTCCTCATCCAGTGCCCGACGTTTGCTTCAGCCACGGCATTGCCCAGCCCCGGCCCGGGACCCAAATTGAAAAGTCCAGGATTTCTCCACACCAAAGGGGCCACAGCCAAAAGTGCACTTGTGCCTCTGCGATACAGCCTACCCTACCAAAAGCCCACAGACCTGCGACCCAAGGGCTTTCTTCTCTCATCCAGTGCGCCGATCGTGTTGCCCCAGCCCCGGCCCGGACCCTAAATTGAAACGTCCAGGGATTTTTCCCACACCAAAGGGGCCACAGCCAAAAGGTGCACTTGTGCCTCTGTGATACAGCCTACCCTACCAAAAGCCCCACAGACCCTGGACCCAAGGGCTTTCTTCTCTCATCCAGTGCCCGACGTTTGCTCAGCCCAGCCCCGGCCGGGACCCAAATTGCAAACGTCAGGATTTTTCCCACACCAAAGGGGCCACAGCAAAAGCTGTCACTTGTGCCATGCGATACAGCCTACCCTACCAAAGCCACACAGACCGGGGCTCAGGCTTTCTTCTCTCATCCAGTGCCCGACGTTCGCATTCAGCCCGGCATTGCCCCAGCCCCGCCTGGACCCAAAATGTCAAACGTCCAGGATTATCTCCACACCAAAGGGCCACAGCCAAAAGGTGCACTTGTGCCTCTGTGATACAGCCTACCCTACCAAAAGCCCACAGACCTCGACCCAAGGCTTTCTTCTCTCATCCAGTGCCCGACGTTTGCTCAAGCCCCAGCCCGGCCCGGGACCCAAATTGCGAAACGTCAAGGAATTTCTCCCACACCAAAGGGGCCACAGCCAAAAGGTGCACTTGTGCCTCTGTGATACAGCCTACCCTACCAAAAGCCCCACAGACCCTCGACCCAAGGGTTTCTTCTCTCATCCAGTGCCAAAAGGCGACGTTTCTCAGCCCCAGCCCCGGCCCGGGACCCTAAATTGCGAACGGCCTTCTT
>CM067102.1:5570539-5585145 GCA_034008185.1 Gorsachius magnificus | reverse complement strand
CCCCCGGTACATTCAGTGCTACTAAAAAAACCCCCCAAATCCAGTTTAGTGGTGTCACAAGTCACTCTCAACTCACAGATACCAAACACAGCAGGGCAAGGGGGAGGTCCTCCGGGTATTTTGGCCCCTACTACCTAAGTATCCCTAATAGGAAGCCTGTACTGCAGCTCGGGTGTCCTTAAAATAATCAGCCATGGGAATACAAAGGTGACTTTGGCCAGGGGTTGCACCCCCTGGCGTCACAACGAGGGGACCCAGGCAGAGTACGTTTGTTTCTAAGGGAGAGCATGACAGCCGGGGCACTTCACAGTGCAGGCTTGCTGAAGTGAATACAAATCATTCGTCTTGACCAAGAACTACCACCAAATGCCAGCAGCATCGGCTTCAGAACAAGTTTCTTTGGGGAAGCCCCAGCACTGTGCTCAGCCATCTGCCATCCTTAGCCTGGCAGTGCCAGGCACACCACGTGTGTTCCATATGCCATTTTGGCTAAAGGGAGCAGTGGAGGTGTCACCTGGAAGCAGCTCCCTGGATCTTGTGCGACTTAGGGGCCCCTGTGAAAAACAAAACAAAAAAAAAGTTTTTTAAAATGGCCAACATTTGCTTTATGGTAATCTCAAAAATGCTATTTTAGGACATACTTATTACACCTGAAAACTTGCTGAGGATCGACATGCTCACTGATCTGATTCTGCATGCTACTCATCATGAATCAGACACGCCAACCACTGACAGCACTAACAAACAAGTCACACCTCATCCCAAGCGTCCCATGGGCAGAGGCAATTCAAAGGCTGCTGTGGAATTCATGCCCAAACAGCCAGGCTCGTGCTTCCTGCACTGCTAGGACACCACCAGGCTGGCAATGACAGCCCCCCACCTCCTGACGATGAGGAGGTCAAGGAAAGACTGTAGGTTACCACGCAGGGCTTTCTTCATCCATCTACCTTGAAGAACAGACTGCACGGCGAGTGACGCATTTGCAAAGGCCCCTCCACCATCACAGCACACATTCATCCTCCCCAAACAGGAACCACTCTAAGCTGACCTGCCTGGGTAATTGTCAACGTCAGAGCAGCAGCGCCATCCTTCCCTTAGCCCCACACACCAGTCTTTATTTGACCTTTGATGAGCGCAGCATCTACCCTCTCATTTTAGGGCAGCATTACAGTACCAGGAGAGGGGGGCATCCAACCAGAAATGGAGGGCGCACTGACAAGACAGCACTGAGCATACAGATTTAAATTACCCCCCAAACAAGGCCATCTTTATAAGCACAGCACTGTGGCATCCAGAATTACTCGGGAGTGCCTGAAAGCACTGCAGCAACTCCTGCAGAAATACGCCCACAGTTTACATGCAGATTCACATAAATTCAGGGGTTTGGCTGCAAATGCATTATGGGTACCAAGGTGCTGCTGCACTGTTTGTTCGAGAGAAGCTGTAACTCATCAGTCTCCTTTATTTAGTGAGAACCAACACCAGAAAGAGATGGCAAAGCCACAAGCCAGTAATACCCACTCCCTGTGGTGGAGAGGCGTATCTTTAAGAAGGCTGGAAAACATGGCCATTCACACAGTGCTAAGGCAGCTGACAAAGAACTGGACTGTGCGAATGCATCAACAACAGCAATCATCCTGTGGTCAGCATTGCATTTGAATAGCTGTAATTTTAATCAATACGCCTGATGCTCTGTTCTCTGTTAATCAGAGATACCAGCTTAGTTTAAAAACAGGCATAGAAAGGTAACTAGCAACATTTGGTAAGTTGCTAAACTGCTTACTGACTCTAAAGTGGTCAAAGGATTGACTGTTCCCCGTGTCCCGGAAGGCCAAAAAATGTAAGGCTGCTTTGGGACAGATACATTAAAATTGAGCCCATGGCAACAAACATTAACGGCAGCTTGAGCAAGGAAGATACAACCTGAATGCCTCTGTAAACCAACAGCCGTACAAAAAGTTAGCACCTGGAAACCCCTAGCAGAGAACACAACGCTTGAGGGATACTTACAGAACTGGGATCCTTCTAACGATGACCGAGGAGTTCTTAGCGATCAGGGCATCATCATCTGCGTATTCTGAAAACAGCATCAACACAGAAAAAGACACCAATCAATTCAGAAGAATGTCTATGAATATGTGATTAGATGGCACCTCGCAGAACCCCTTTACAGATAGGAAAGCAAAACTTTTTATGTAACATTGCACTTGTCTCGTCCTGACGCACTAACAGGACATTTCAAGAGGTCTTTGGGTTCGTGAACCAAACACAAGCAGCAAAACTTTTTTTGTTTTCTTAAAATAGAAGATATTTGCCATAAATCTCTGCCATAAAACCTTAGGACTGCCCTGATATGGCCAAAATGTAGCACCGGGATAAAAAACACGGCTAGAAATGACGGATGAAGCGATGCTCAACAGCATCTGAGCGGCAATGCCTTTGGTGCAGAAAAGCAGCGACATTGACAAGAACTGCCCAAGGGTAAGTGAGATACAGAGAGCGCTCCCACGCAAGATGGCTTTAAAGGCTCTGCGTCGGTTGTACCTCACAGATGCACTCCTGTTATATAGATATCCCCCCACATTTCCTTATCATTTGACCTAGAAGAATTCCAGCAAACCCAAACTTTCGCAGGCACTCTGCATCGCGTATCAACCCTGTATTCTTCCCCACGCAGCGCTGTGTCTAGAACACAGATCTGAAGGCCGTTGTCAGAACAGCGACGACAAAAGCACAGCTCTGTCAGGCCCCCAACACCAGTCACAGCTAACGACGGTGGCCGAATCACACTCTTGCTTCCCACCCCGCGCCCGCTGCCACCACCCACCTTCCCTGGTCTGGGCGTTGGTCACCAGCAGGTCACAGTTGGACGCTTTAAGCTTCTCGCGGGCCATGATCTGGCGCTTGAGGTCGCAGAGGGAGATGTGGAGGCCGTTGAAGGTGACGGTGTCATAGCTGAGCTTGGAAGCAAATTTGTAATGGACACACGACATGGTCGGGGCCAGGCGGTGCCTGCTCCACAACGGCGTATATGGTGGTAGGTGAACTCACGGCCTCTGCGCCGGGTTAGGGCCCCTCGCTGCCCAAATGGGTAGGTGGAAAACGGGAATAGGCCCCCACGGCACCAATTTGGCCTCCAGTCCCTCTCTTGCACGCAGCGCTCTCAGTCCCTGTGGCGACTTGGACGCCCCTGCCTCAGAGTTCCGCGAGGGGTTTCCAAGCCGACAACCTAACATTCCACTGCGAGCACATCACTGCGACCTAATGCCAAGTGCCTGCTAGGAGCTGGGGGGGGGCTGTCACCATCCCAGGCCTCTGGTGTCCCTGCTGTCACCCAGCCTGTCAGTGCCCGGTGTCCTGTCAACCCCCAGTCCGCTCACTGCCTGCTGTCCCCTCTTGTCACCCCCTGGGCCTTCACCACCCGGTGTCCTGTCACCCTCGGGGCCTGTTGTGTCCCCCCCTGTCACCCCCTGGGCTGTCACCACATGGTGTCCCCTCCTGTCAGCAGCCAGCCAGGCCAAGGCAGCCTGGGGGACATGCAGCGGGCTTTGCTGTCTGGCACTCGGCTGCCCGTGCCCCAGGGCCAGCGAAGGGAGGGGACATCTCAGGGTGCTGGAGTGTTTCTTGTTGCATTTATGGAAAGTTCAGTCTCAGAAGCCAACAACCGTTCATGGTTATGGCCATAAACCAAGCAGCTTCCCCACTGGGGCACATCCACGGTGGCTTGAGCTCCGGAGAGGAGGACTAAAAAGTAAGGAATGAGCCACGAGGGTTAGGAGGTGCCCTCAGCCCCGGGGCTGCAGCACAGAGCCAGCACCGGCTGGGGCTTTGCTGGGAAAAGCCAGGCAGGGGTGACCCTGACACCCCACACATGTACCCAGCCCCAGGATCTGGAAACCTGTCCCCCTGCCCAATGCCAAAACAGGATCCAGAAAGCAGCACCGTGGTCCTGGGCCATCTCTCCATGGACGAGTCTTTAACCAGAGCCCTAAAAAGAAAGAAAATTGTCCAGATTTAAGCTGTGCTCAAGGATTTGCAGGCAGCATGCTTTTTGGAGGTGCCTGGCGGTGCCGTTCCTGGGAACGCTCAAGGAACAGGGCGGCTGCCTGTACCTGCAGGCAGGCGGTGGAGTGTGCGCAGCGGGAGTGAGCGGTGGTTTGTGTGGCTGTTACCATAACATCATAGAATCATAGAATCACTTTGGTTGGAAAAGACCTTTAAGGTCATCGAGTCCAACCTTTAACCTAAGCCTGCCATCCCACCACTAAACCATGTCCCTAAGCACCTCATCTACCCTTCTTTTAAATACCTCCAGGGATGAGGAACCAATACGTGGACCTCACCAAAATGGGGGGGATGGATCCCAGCACCAAAATGCTGGTCCCAGGCAGGGGGGTCTCACCCATCGCGGGCACCCAGGACATGGCGGGCGTCCTCCAGGGCCACCCGGGCACGGCAGGTGTCTTCCTGGGGGAAGGCCAGCAGCAGGTCGGCCTGCGCCCCTGGAAGCGCCAGAGCTGTGAGGCGCAGAGGCGAAAGGAGCCGTGGGGCCGGCCCCACAGCGGGCATGGGGCAGGCTGGCCCCTCCATCCTCCTCCTCCTCCCCTGGGAGCTGCGGGCGAAGCGCGTGAGGGCGATGTCGGCCGGGCTCCTGAAGAAGGGCTTCTGCTGCGGGCGCATCTGTGGGGAGGGAAGGAGGTGGCCAGCGATGGCGCCGGAGGATGGAGGTGCCACACCCAACATGGCGGCCAGGACCTCGCCCCAAAATGTCAGGTTATGAGGGGAAAAAAGGTTGGTGTGATGGGAGGGGGAAGCCTGTTTACAGACCTGGCATCTCCCTTCCCGATATTTTATGGATATGAGGTCAGGGGGTTCCTCCTTTCCGCCATTTATGGATATCAAGTGAGGGGGGGCCCCCCCACCGTGTCCCCTCCTGTCCCCACCGTGACCCTCGGCTGTGGTGGTGCCGGGACCCCCTTCACACCTCGGTCTGTGGGGAAGGGCGGGAAGCCTGAGGGGGCGGAGCCACAGCCAAAAGGGGGGGAAGGGGGGGAACCACAGGTACCTGTGGGGAGACGGTGGGTGTCGGGGGGTGGTGTTCGAAATGACACCCCCCCTCAGCACCGTGTCGGCCTCACCCTCCTCCTCCTCCTCCTCCTCCTCCTCCTCCCGGCTCGGCCTCCATCTTCTCACAGGACTGGGCGCGTCGTGTGCGTTTGGGTTTGGGGGAAACTGCCAGTGGTCGTGTGCGTTTGGGTTTGGGGGGAAACTGCCAGTGGCTCCCTGCAAGGTCCCGGGGTGGGGGGATCCCTCTGGCATCCCCCTGTGCCCCCTCAGGGCCCCCAAAGCCCCCCCCATCCCCCATGCCCCTGCAGGCCCAAAGCCCCCCCCATCCCCTGTGCCCCTGGCCCAAAGCCCCCATCCCCTGCCCGCAGGGCCCCCAAAGCCCCCCCATCCCCCCGTGCCCCGCAGGGCCCCAAAGCCCCCCCCATCCCCCGTGCCCTGCAGGGCCCCAAAGCCCCCCCATCCCCCCGTGCCCCCAGGCCCTCAGGGTCCCAATTCCCCCCCATCCCCCCGTGCCCCTGCAGGGCCCCCAAAGCCCCCCCCATCCCCCCGTGCCCCCTGCCCCCCCGCTATCCCAGCATGCCCTGCAGCAGGGGGGGCCCACCTGTAGGGGCAGTGGGCGGAGCCTCTGGGTGGCCCCGCCCCCTCCCTCCCCACAGGGGCTCTGCGCTGCTACTGGCCACGCCCCCCAGTTGCTCCCAGTTCTCCCAGTTGCCCCCATAGGCCCCCCAGTGTCTTCCCAGTTGCTCTCAGTTACCACTCACTTGTCCCCAGTGGCCCCCCAGTGGCCCCCCAGTTGCCCCCAGTAGACCCCAGTAACACCTGAGAGCCCCCCAGTTCTCCTGCTTGCTCCCAGGAATCCCCCCTGTTCCACCATAGGGCTCCCCCAGTTTCCCCCCCCCTCCCCCGAAGTTCTCCCAGTAACTCCCAGTTCCCTGCTCTGTACCTGGGGGCTGGAGGGGGGGGCATTGGGCTCTGGGTCCCTGGGGGGGCAGGGGGGCCCTGGCAGCGCTGTGGGGACGGGTGTGGGAAGGGGGGGGGGCGGCCTGAGGCGAGGGCAGATGAGACCCCCATTACACCCGATACCCCCCAGCCCCCAATGGCCCCCAGAACCCCCCCACTTCCCCCCAAAGACTCCCCAGGGCCCCTCTAACCCCCACCCCCAACCCCTAATTCCACCCCCAGGCCCCACCCAAACCCCTGTAGCCCCCCGATTGCCCCCTCCGGGGACCCCTAACCCCCCCAGGAGCCCCCAGTCCCCCCTCCCCAGCACTGCGAGAGAGGGCGCTGGGGCTTTAAGAGGAGGCCACGCCCCCTCCTCCCCCAGGTGGGCGGGGCTGAGAGAAAGGGAGGGGCTGAGGGGGTGTGGCTGAGGGGGCAATGAGTCTGGGGTCTGGGGGCGGGGCCATGAGCGAGTGGGCGGGGCCTGGAGGCTGCAGGCGGGTCCATGGGTTGGGGGCGTGGCCAGGGGGTGAAGGCGTGGCTAGAGGTTGGGGGTGCTGCCAGGGTTTGGGGGCGTGGTCACGAGCCAGTGGGTGGGGTCTGTGCCAGGGGGCGGGGCTACAGAGCCGAGGGCGGGGGTGGCTGTGGGGGCGTGGCCAGAGGGTGTGGGCGGGGCCTTGAGGCAGTGGGCGGGGCTACTCGTCAGTGGGGGGTGTTGGGGGCGGGGCCCCCTCAGGTCTGCGGGGGAGGGGAGAGCAACTCCCAGCTCAGGGTGCCCTTGGTGTCACCGGGGGGGTCATGGGGTCACCGCGGGGTCAGGGTCACAGGGGTCAAGGAGGGGTCAGGGGGGTCACGGGGAGAGGTCTCACCCGTGAGGGGGGAGGGGGGCAGATGCAGAGGCAGCGCTTTGGCCGCTGCAAGGCCAGCATGACCTGAGGGGGGGCACCCCAACCCCCCTGACAGTCTGACCCCAAATCCCCAGGGAGCCCTCAGACCCCCTTGGGTCCCCCCAAAATCCCTTAGGCTTCCCCACAAATACCCAGGCCCCCCCCAAACCCCCGGGTTTCCCCAAACCCTACAGGACTCCCAAAACCTCTCTGGGCTCTCCCGTTTCCTGTGTCCCCCCTCCACAATCTGGGCCCCCCCCCCGTTTTGGGGAACCCCCCCCAAGATGGGAGTGCCACGCTCCTCCTCGGCGCTGCTGGGGGGGGTGTCGTCCCCCGCCACCCTAATTCCTTTGGTTCCAGGCCCTGTGCTGGGCCTGGGGGACACAGGGGGTTGGGGGATGCTCCACAGAGTGTGGGGGTCCTGAGCAGGATTTTGGGGACCCCCCAATAGTTCTGGGGTCCCAACATGGGGCTTGGGGCCCAAAGTGAGAGTTTGGGTGCCACCAAAGGAATTTAGAAGTCCTGGAGGAACTATTGGGTCCCACCAAGGCGTTTTCGGGCTCAGACCAGGGCGGAGTGACAGCCCAGGCGGCCAATGGGAGGTGCTCACCTCGGGTGCAGGGCGGGCACTGCAGCCCCAGAGCCTGCATGGCTGGGGGCCAATCAGAGGCAGCCTCGCCTCAGGGGAGCAGACTGACAGCCCTCCCGGCCTATGCCGGTGAAGGGCGAGAGGAGAAGAGGGCGGGCTCTGCTGGCAGCCAGGCCCAGCTCTGCCCTGGCCGAGGCGGGGCCTGCCTGGAGGCTGAGCTGTGCCCGGCCCAGGCCCAGGGCCCCTTTTCCCCCGCAGCGGGCCCCGTGGGGAGCTCAGCCCCCTCTGTGCTGAGGGGGCGGGAGCAGTGCAGCGCCCTGGGGGGGCACAGCTCTGCCTGGGACCGAAAGAGCCAGTCAGGAAAGTGCCTGAGGCTGCGCCGGGGGTGTTGGAGAGCAGGCCTGGTGTGTGTGCAGCGCTGGGGGCTGGGGGAGCCTTCCCCACACCCAGCACACCCTGGGGTAACACGGTAAGCGTTTGTACATTCCAAGCCACAGTTACCAGTTCCCCTTGGTCACTGCCACCCTCACTGGTTCTGCGGTGCCCGTCCCCACTTCAAGTGACAGCGTCCTCTTTTCCCTGGGCGTGTTCTGTGAGGAGGGGGCTTTGCTCAGCAGGGGCTTTCTGTACCCGAGGGTGGATCTTTTGGTGTTACAGTGAGGTTAGAATGAACTCCTTGGCAAGGCTGAAGATTTCTCGAGCCTCTTACCTGTTTGTGCATACCAAGAGTTTCAAAATTGCTCAGGAAAGCACAACATAACAACCATCAAAGATAGAGCGGAATTTTTATTTCTCTCCTTTCTCTCTTTTAGCCTTGTTCAAGGCATCAAGTCTCGACTGACAAGGAGCCCACCCTGAGTGATAGGGTAGGAAGTGAGACAGGACAGGAGCACAGCCAAGAGAGCCGTGAAGGGAGCAGCTGAAAGCCGGTGCCTCCTGCATGCGGGGTGGGCAAGTGTGGGCTGGAGAGCGGGAGGGCTCTGCTGCTAACGCCGGCAGCAGGTCAGCAGCAGGCCCTCTTCAGAGGTGGGGAGAGGCGTCTGAGCCTTTCCAAAGGGCCTTTGTGATTGCTGTGAGCTGGGGCCCTGTGACAGTGATGGTGAGGCGTTCGGCCTGCAGCTCTGCAGCAGCTAACACTGCTGCTGGAACAGTTTGGCTCGCGATGCTGCTGTGTCTGTTTCGCTCTGGGTACTCATTTCCTTGAGCTAGGATTATTTCTTTGCAGTTAGGTGATGGGGATCTTCCTGTACTGGTCTTCTCTTTCTGGAGCACGTCCTGGAGAGGCCAGTCTGACCGTGTACGTCAGCCAAGAGCTGTGTGGTAGGGTTCCTCTTGGCCTGTGGGCCCTGGTACTTTTCCTAAAATCCCACAAAGCCTCCTCCCTTTCTTCAGTTTCCTATGAGCCACGTTACATACCTTCTGTTAGACCAAGAGCCCCCCGTGCTTCCAGGAGTGACGCCTGTAAATCTTTTCTAGTCAAATGTGACATCTAAGGCAGGATTCCTCTCTGGTACGATGCCTTTACAGGATGGCGTTTGATCAGCACATCTCTGGCTCACAGGAATAGCGCAGCTGAGCTCTGTCTTAATTCAGATGAGGCTGCTGCTTTGGAACAGGAATTCCCCTGTCTTTTGATTTCAGAAGTTAGGACTCTTCCTTGCCCTGCTTCTCATCAGCACCCCGACACAGGTGGTCAGGCACATGATTTGAGCAATTTTAGGCTTGTTGTACCCTTAATTACTCATTGTCATGCCGTTGGGTGCCTTCAAAAGCTTGGGTGTTTTTAGCTTCTAAGTAATTTCCCTACTCAGAGTGGTGGTCTAAATCACAGATGTAGCAGCGTTGACAGCATCGCTGTCTGCTTTGAATTGTTGTTTTCGAGGGCTTTTCTGTGAAGTTATTTTATTGGTTTATTGGTTTTCTTGTCTTTTTTTTCATTCCCCGCACAGAACGGATCCATCTCCTGTACAGATCTGTGCAGCAAACAAAGCCACGTGACAGTGATTTATTTATGTTTTTCTGAGTTTACACGCACACGTGCTCCTGAACGATGCCTTTCCTTCCCCAGGTGCGGGGTTACGTTTCATGTGGTTGGGTTTGTTTCCCCTCTAGATTAGCAGAGTCGGAGGAAGAATTGGAAAAAGAAATTGGACAGCCTCCCTCAAAAGAGTCGTGGTACCTTTGTCAGAAAAAATTCATCTCTTCCAAGAGAAAAGAGAAAAGTTGGAAGCGGCTCATCTGGACAACGGAAACCCAACAAAGGTGGGTTACGACGTGCATAAATGAATTACTAAGCAAAAACAAATGCTAGGACATGCTCAGGAATTGATACTTTACACTTTATTGTTAGCTGTGAAAACTATGAACTTAGAGAACACATTTTCCTTCATTGCAGTTTGTTCCCGTTCCCTTTGCTTTTCCCTTTGCCTTTCCATTTCCCTTTGCCTTTCCCTTTCCCTTTGATTTTTAAATTTTTCTTTCTGCCTTTCCCTTTGCCTTTGCATTTGCCTTTGCCTTTGCCTTTGCCTTTCCCTTTGATTTCTATTTGCCTTTCCTTTTACCTTTGACCTTCCTGTGATAGATAGTAAACTGTTTGTTCATGAAATTCAATTAAAGACAATGGAAAAAGCAAGAAGTATGAGTGTAATAAATAAATATATAATGAATTTCCTCTCAAACTGGCAGATGAGGGAAGAAGGCCCCCCTTATTACTTGTGTCTTTGTTACATCCTCTGTTTAAAGTCACTGTTGTGTGAAAACCTGATACATAATCAATTACCAAATTCCTGAGTGACATATCCTGATAAGCAAACAAGCACTAGCCCTCCCTGCTTCATGCTGTCAGGATGACCCTAACAACAGTACGTGCAGCTGCAGAAAGATACCAGGATGCCATAAAAAGGGACTCTGGTGGGAGGTGAGGTGTATAACAGAAAGATTTGTGGCTCCTTACCAAGGACAGTTTTTGATAAGAACCAGGAGCTTCCCTTAAGAACTAATTTGCACCAACTCTGCAGTTTGGGCAAGAGCCAAGGAGCAACAGAGTCTGCGCAAGAACAAGGGGTTACTAGCGGTGATGAAGAGGAGCCATCAGCCTTCATCCCCACGACCCCCGACGACCACCACAAGGAGGCACTGAGCAAGCGCAGCAGGGAGGAGTTCATGGAAATGACTTCTTGGGGCTAATTTTAATACGAAGCGGGGACAAGTCATGCATATGTATAGGCATATTTGGGAATCTTATGTATATGTAACACCTTGTAGTATAACTTCGAGGAAAATCAACACACAGTGCGCGCCTTTGGAGGGAGCAAGGGTCTCCCGGGCCGCCCAGCGCTGTTTTGCTTGCTGACTGCTTACTCAATAAACTTGATACTAAATTTCATAACGACTCCTATAAATTATTTAAGGGAGTAACATATAACACTTCCATTTGGCTTTTACTTTGGTATTGGCTTTGTCTTTCCCTTACGCTTTGATTTTCAGTTGGGCTTTGCCTTTGGCTTTCCCTTTGACTTTCCCTTTCTTTTTTAATTTACCTTTTCCTTGCCTTTCCTATTGCATTTATTTGCTTTTTTTGATTTGTCTTTTTCTATGCGTTTCTATGCGTTTCTTTGCTTTAGCCGTTCCGTTTAAATTATTTTTTGCCTTTGCCTATCCCTTTGCCTTTGTCTTGGCCTTTGCCTTTGCCTTTGCCGTTGATTTTGCCTTTTCTTGTCCCTCTGCCTTTACCTTTCTGTTTAGCTTTTGCTTTGGCTTCACCTTTACCTTTGCCTTTCCTTTTGCCTTGGGCTTTGCCTTGGGCTTTGCCTTAGGCTTTGCCTTTTCCTTGGCCTTGGCCTTCGCCTTTTCCTTTGGATTTTCCTTTTCTTTTCCCTTTGGCTTCGCCTTTCCTTTTGACTTTTCATTTCCCTTTGATTGTAATTTTCCCTTTGCCTTTGCCTTTCCCTTTCCCTTTTCCTTTCCCTGTAATTTGCCTTTTGATTTTTATTTTGCATTTGCTTTTGCCCTTGGCTTTGCATTTTCCTTTGCCTTGGCCTTGGCCTTTGCCTTTGGCTTTGCCTATGCCTTTTCCTTTCCCTTGCATTTCTATTTTTCTTTCCCTGTAATTTTCCCTTTGTTTTTGGTTTTTTGCGTTTGGCTTTAGCTTTGGCTTGGCCTTTGCCTTTGCCTTTGGCAGTGATTTTTATTTGGCTTTGGCCTTTGCCTTTCCCTTTGCCTTTGCCTTTGCCTCTGATTTTGCTTTTACCTTGGCCTCTGCCTCTGCCTCGGCCTTGGCCTTGGCCTTGGCCTTTCCCTTTGACTTTCCTTTGCTTTTGGCTTTCCCTTTGGCTTTGCCTTTCCCTTTAACTTTTCATTTCCCTTTGGTTTTAATTTTCCCTTTGTCTTGCCTTTCTCTTTGCCTTTGCTCTTCCCTTTCCATTTATCTTTCCCTTTCCCTTTGATTTTTATTTTGCCTTTGCCTTTGCGTTTTCCTTTGCCTTTGCTTTTCTCTTTACTTTTTCCTTTACCTTTTATTTTCCCTTTCTCTTTGCCTTTTCTTTTTGGCTTTCACTTTGGCTTTGACTTTGGCTTTGGCTTT
Source organism: Gorsachius magnificus (assembly GCA_034008185.1). Lineage (NCBI taxonomy): Eukaryota > Metazoa > Chordata > Aves > Pelecaniformes > Ardeidae > Gorsachius > Gorsachius magnificus. The sequence goes on along the minus strand of CM067102.1, from coordinate 5,573,081 downwards.
GCTTTTGTCTTTACTTTTCCCTTTACCTTTTCTTTTCCCTTTCCCTTTCCCTTTGCCTTTCCTTTTGGCTTTCACTTTGGCGTTAGCTTTGGCTTGGGCTTTCCCTTTCCCTTGGATTTTTAGTTTGCCTTTCCTTTTGCCTTTGCCTTTCCTTTTGCTTTTGCCTTTCCTTTTCCCTTTTCCTTTTCTTCTGACTTTCCCTTTGCCTTTACTTTTAGCTTTGGCTTTGGCTTTGGATTTGCTTTTGGCTTTGCTTTTTTTTTTTACTTTTCCCTTTACGTTTTTTTTTTCCTTTTCCCTTTGCCTTTGCCTTTCCTTTTAGCTTTCACTTTGGCGTTAGCTTTGGCTTGGGCTTTCCCTTTCCCTTGGATTTTTATTTTGCCTTTGCCTTTGCCTTTCCCTTTCCCTTTGCCTTTCCTTTTGCTTTTTGCTTTGGCTTTGTTTATGGCTTTAGCTTTGGCTTTGCCTTTGCGTATCTCTTTGCATTTCTCTTGGCCTTTGCCTTTGCCTTTGAATTTTGCCTTTCTTTTCCCTTTCCCTTTTTTTTTTGCTTTTGTATTTGGCTTTTCCATGACCTTGGCTTTACCTTGGCTTTGCCTTTCATTTTACCTTTTCTTCTCCCTTTCCCTTTTTCTTTGCCTTTGCCTTTCTCATTACCTATGTTTTTCCCTTTCCCATTCCCTTTTCCTTTCCCTACCTCTTTCCCTTTCCCTTTCCCTTTGCCTTTGCCTTTGCCTTTCTTTTTTCCTTTCTCTTTTCTTCTGACTTTGCCTTTGCCTTTCCCTTTGACTTTCCCTTTTCTTTTGGCTTTCACTTTGGCTTTGTCTTTCCCTTTCATTTTTAGTTTGGTACTGCTTTTGAATTTCCCTTTGCCTTTCCCTTTGCTTTTGGCTTTGGCTTTGTCTATGGCTTTAGCTTTCCCTTTGCCTATCCCTTTGCCCTTGTCTTGGCCTTTGCCTTTGGCTTTCTGTTGAGATTTTGCTTTGGCTTTAGCTTTACCTTTACCTTTCCTTTTGCCTTCGGCTTTGCCTTGGGCTTTGGCTTTCCCTTTGCTTTTACCTTTGCCTTTGCCTTTCAATTTTCCTTTTCTTTTCCCTTTCCCTTTTCCCTTGCCTTTTTATTTGGCTTTGCCATGCCCTTGGCTTTTCTTTGGCTTTGCCTTTGAATTTTCCTTTTCTTTTCCCTTTCCTTTTCCCTTGCTTTTCCTTTGACTTTGCCTTTGCCTTTGTCTTTGCCTTTGCTTTGCCTTTCCCTTTCCCTTTCCCTTTCCCTTTCCCTTTCCCTTTCCCTTTCTTTTATTACTTTGCTTTTCCTTTTTTTTATTTTTCTTTTGCTTTTGCCTTTCTCTTTGCCTTTGCCTTTCCCTCTGATTTTACCTTGACCTTGGGCCTTGGCCTAGGCCTTGGCTGTGGCCTTTGCCTTTCCATTTGACTTGGCCTTTGGTTTTGCCTTTCCCTTTAATTTTTATTTCCCTTTTCCCTGTAATTTTCCCTGTGCTTTTGACTTTTGCCTTTGGCTTTGCCTTGGCCTTTGCCAGTGATTTTTATTTTGCTTTTACCTTTGCCTTTGCCTTTGCCTTTCCCTTTGCCTATGCCTTTCCCTTTGCCTTTGCCTTTGCCTTTCCTTTTTTTCCTTTGCCTTTCCCTTTCTTTGTTTCGTTTTGCCTTTGGCTTTGGCTTGGGCTTTGCCTTTGCCGTTGCCTTTCCCTTTGAACTGTACTTTTTCTTTGGCTTTTCCCTTTTCTTTTCCCTTTTTTCAATGCCTTTTCTTTTCCCTTTGCCTTTGTTTTTATCTTTTCTTTGCATTGCCTTTCCTTCACTTTTTTATTTTTCCCTAATTTTTTTTTTTTAACATTTTGCTTTGGTGGTTTTTTTTGTTTCATACATTCCTAACATTCTTTTACTTCTTTCACTCCTCATTTACTTCCTTCTTTTAATTCATTCACTTGATTCCTTCATTGTATTATTTCATTTCCTGTCATTTTTTTCCCTTTCTTTCATTTCATTTTATGATTTCATTTAATTCCATAATTTCATTTTATGTCATTCTTTCATACCGTGGTATCTTTTCAGTATCCCATTTCAGTTTTTAATCTCAGTTCATTTCATTACCTCATTATTTCATTTCATTTCATCATTTCATTGCATTCCATTGCATTTCAATTCATTTCATTTCATGGTTTCTTTCTTTTCAGAAATCCTTCCCCTCCCCAGGTACAGCGCATCACTGGCCACCTGAGCATCACGAGCAGCGGGCAGTAACCCAGCTGAAAGGGAGCGGAGGAGCCCTGACCAGTGGTCACGCTCAATGCTGCAGAGGAAGGCAAAAAACCCCCGGGGACCAGTGCCAATCTGCCCCGGGGGAAAATTCCTTCCTGACCCCAGAGCTGGCGATCGGCTGTGCCCTGAGCATGCGAGCAAGACCGGCCTCCTCGTCCCACAGGCTGCTCCTGCCTCCCAGAAGATGCCCAAGCCCTCTTCTCCCTCAACCTGGAGCCACCTTGGTGTCTTGTTGGAGTGGCAAAATGCCCTCTGCCTGATGG
>CM067102.1:5555216-5570039 GCA_034008185.1 Gorsachius magnificus | reverse complement strand
CAAGATGTTCCTGTTTGACCCCATCTCCTGAACATTTGCGTGTCTTAACTCTACAAGCCTCTGGTGAGGATTTGTGCCATTGAACGTTCGTCAGTGAGTGTATATGCATGGATCGGTGGTGAGGTAAGTTCCCCCAGTGACCGGTACAGAGCCCCGCATTAAGCTCTCGCGCTGAGCTGCGCTTTGGAGGAGGAGGGCGTTTGTGCCTCTTCTCTGAGGGGGCGGTGAGCTGAGGGATATCTCACCCTTACGGAACCTGGAGTTAAGCCAGAGAATGTCGATGGAGGTCAAAATGCTGCTCAAGCCCTTGGAACATCCGGGCTCTATTCGTGTAGGAACCCAAGTATTTCAGTCAAGTAACCCGTACGCTGGGTAAAGAGAGAGGATTAAAGACATTTGCTGCTGAAGGTAATCACTGGAATATCATGGTAAGTGCGGGCCTTAAGATGAGCTCTGTCTGCATTCCTTTTCCTCACAGGAACACAATGGTGCGTCTGTTCCCAGGCTGAAGAGGAGCACAGGGATTCCGAGGAGTTTCCTGATGGAGGTGAAGGATCCCAGTACGAAGGGGGCTATGCTGACGAAAGAAGGAAGATACGCCATCCCAATTATCAATGCGTAAGTGTGGAATGAACTGGGCTGACCAAAAAGTGCACGGGAGAAGGCAAGGGTGAATGTCTGAGGGGCAATGCAACCAAGTTGGGCAGCATCTGTAATTAGGGGGGAGGAAGCTCTGCCCTTGTCTCTTACCCTAACATCGGTGATACTTTCTAATGTTCAAATCACGGGGTGCTACTGTTCATGCCCCTGGAAGTTGGTTAAACTTGTGCTGTGCAAAGAATCTGTATTCCTGCCAAACATTCCAGGGAAAATTGTTCCCCCCGCCCTCCTCTGCAGTTGTGGCCATAGACAAGGAGCCTAAACTGGACTGCCACGTTTTAGAAGGCAAATGTGGAGTGAGAAGAATTCCATCTGTCCTCTTCCTCTGATAAAATGCAAAGCTTGGAAAAGTTTTCCTCTACCAGTCTTTAATTTTTTTTCTTTTTCCTTCCCCACCCGCCCTCCAGGGAAGCGTATGCTCGAGGGAAAAAGGAGAGGCCTCCCTTTTTACCTGAGGAGCCGCCCTCCTCCTCCTCCTCTGATGAACCTGTTCCAGATGAGTTGATCTGTCTGATTTGTAAAGATATAATGACTGATGCTGCCGTTATTCCCTGTTGTGGTAACAGTTATTGTGATGAATGTAAGTGTTACTCCCATGTTTGTTAATTCAAAGTATAAACTCTGGTCTTTTGAAAGCAGAAAGAGGAGATAACAAAATTCCTTTGTTGCCAGTTCTATTTAGTCCTCAAGTATACCCTGAATAGGAAAGGGCTCTTTATGTATAAAGGGGGAAAAAAAAAAAAAGCAGAAAGCTTTTGTTACCCTTTCTACATATCTAGTTAAATCCTCTTTACATGTGTGCTGTGGCTTAACCCCAGTTGGCAACTAAGCCCTACCCAGCCGCTCACTCACTTTCCCCACGGCGGGATGGGGGAGCGAATCGGAAGAGGGGAAGTGCAAAAACTCATGGGTTGAGATAAAGACGGTTTAATAAGTAATGCAAAAGCTGCACACGCAAGCAAAGCCAAAGAAGGAATTTTTCCCTGCTTCTCCTGGGCAGGCGGGTGCTCGGGCATCCCCAGGAAAGCAGGGCTCCATCACGCATAACGGTGACTCGGGAAGAGAAGTGTTATATGTTACTCCCTTAAAATAATTTATAGGAGTCGTTATGAAATTTAGTATCAAGTGTATTGAGTAAGCAGTCAGCAAGCAAAACAGCGCTGGGCGGCCCGGGAGACCCTTGCTCCCTCCAAAGGCGCACACTTTGTGTTTATTTTCCTCGAAGTTATACTACAAGGTGTTACATATACATAAGATTCCCAAATATGCCCATACATATGCATGACTTGTCCCCGCTTCGTATTAAAATTAGCCCCAAGAAGTCATTTCCATGAACTCCTCCCTGCTGCGCTTGCTCAGTGCCTCCTTGTGGTGGTCGTCGGGGGTCGTGGGGATGAAGGCTGATGGCTCCTCTTCATCACCGCTAGTAACCCCTTGTTCTTGCGCAGACTCTGTTGCTCCTTGGCTCTTGCCCAAACTGCAGAGTTGGTGCAAATGAGTTCTTAAGGGAAGCTCCTGGTTCTTATCAACAACTGTCCTTGGTAAGGAGCCACAAATCTTTCTGTTATACACCTCCCCTCCCACCAGAGTCCCTTTTTATGGCATCCTGGTATCTTTCTGCAGCTGCACGTACTGTTGTTAGGGTCATCCTGACAGCATGAAGCAGGGAGGGCTAGTGCTTGTTTGCTTATCAGGATATGTCACTCAGGAATTTGGTAATTGATTATGTATCAGGTTTTCACACAACAGTGACTTTAAACAGAGGATGTAACAAAGACACAAGTAATAAGGGGGGGCCTTCTTCCCTCATCTGCCGGTTTGAGAACAAATTCATTATATATTTATTTATTACACTCATACTTCTTGCTTTTTCCATTGTCTTTAATTGAATTTGATGAACAAACAGTTTACTATCTATCACAATCCCCCCTTTTTCTTTTTACCATTTTGTTCATCAAATCTTTTGAGTGCCTGTTGGCTCAGAATGAAACAGGAGGGCAGAGTGTTGCTACACAGGTTCAGCAGCTTATCAGGAAGTTATTATGTGAGCTTTGCAACAGTAACTCTAGACAAAGGGCTGAACTAAGCAATTTGCAGGCATTTCAGCAGGAATCCTCCACCACCCCCATTTCTTCAAGCAGAACTCCTTGGTTTTTACAATACAAAAGACAATGAGCAAACATGTATTACTTATTTTGTTCATTGAATCTTCGCAGTGCCTGGCTACTGAGGACTAATGTTTCTTCAATTCCTTCTTCAGTGCTTATTGGTTCATATCTGGCACGTATGAGCATTAAATGTGCCGCTTCCAAACGACCCTTTACAATCGCAATCAGTTTATTAAAAATACATGGTCCAAAGGTTAGCACTACTATTAATAACAATAAAGGTCCTGCTATTGTCGATAATAAAGTAGTAAGCCAAGGTGAATAATTAAACCAAGATTCGTACCAGTTCTGTCGGGCTTCGTTCTCCCGTTTCCTTTTTTCCAACCCTTCCCTGAGCCTTGCCATTGTATCTCTTACCACGCCAGCGTGATCAGCATACACGCAGCATTCCTCTTTCAGGGCTGCACACAACCCGCCTTGTTGCAGAAATACCAAATCTAATCCTCTACGGTTCTGTAATACCACCTCTGAGAGGGATCTAATAGATTTTTCCAGGGCTGAAATAGATTGTTCAGTTCGAGTCAGATCCTCGTCTACAGCAATTCGTAGCGAAGTAAATTCCTGATTTTGTTTTACCAAGGAAGCCACCCCAGTCCCCACTCCAGCTCCTCCCAGAATTATTAAGGTGGCCAGAGTTAAGGCTGTAAATGGCTCCCGTCTCTCCAGGTGATGACTTGCCACGGTATGCTGAGTGTACATATAATCCTCAGAATGGTATAGGATTCTTGGTATAATTATCACCTGTACACAAAAATCCCAGGACTTGTTACAGAGTTTCAGCGACAAGCAAGGCGTTACCCCTACTGATGAACACACCCATCTGGCATTATTAGCTGGAATTAGCCACTCGGCTAATTGTTTCCCATTTTCCGTAATTTTACACAGATGGCGCTTTTCACTAGGGACCGTACCTACACACCTACCACCTCCAGTTACTTGTGTTAGGGTTACCGCTATATCTCTTCCCCAACTACATTGTCCTACTGCTTGGGGTCTTTCAGCATCCTCCTTTTTTATTAACACAAGTCCTCCCCTGTCGGCCCCGCTTTCGTAATACCTTATGCCCCACATCTTTCCCGAGAACCAGGCGGGGTCATTGGGATTTGTTATGTTGATATACAGGAAGCTACAGTTTCCAGAATACAGAGGGGTACCTCTGTGTCCCAGCTGTACCATGCGTCCACCTAAAATGTTCCGACTAAAACGTTTACAGCCTTGGGGCCCATACCCTACTTGCAGGAATTTATCTTGTCCGGCCCCAGGACTCCAGTTGGAAGCAATTGTTTCACATCCCCAGTAGGCGCAATAGTAAGCGTTCGGATAATTGCAGTAACCTCTCCCCGGGTTAGAGCTTGGGCAGAAATAGTAGCTGGTCACATTTAGACATAAGTCTGTGATAATCATGTCACATAGGGTAGTTTGGAAACTGGGGGCGCCGACTGTAGTGATGGTCCTGAGGACTGTATTATCCTCTCACCTAATCAAACTCCATTTGTAAGGTTGGTGGGGGTGGGCAATTCCACAAGTCACCACAACAGTAACAAGGACCCCCATGCATTGTAAGAGGTGGTCGAAGCCCATTCCTCAGGGTGCTTTATCTCCTCCAGTACTCCCCACCGTTTTACCACTCTGCCTCGCTCGTCAGTCCGGTTGCAGCGAACTACGAGGTATTAGTTCTTCTCGGCAGCCGCAGTATTCTTCAGGGGAACCTTGCGAGGAATTATTTACACCCGCTTCAAATAGGGCTTCTACCCCCTCCCACAATACACGTCCAGCACACAATACTTATCGAGTCCGTCTCAGAGTCAACTTCAAATCCTCGGGGCCTGGGGCTGCTTCCCACTTCTCCTCATGAATGGGTCCCTTTATACGGCTGGCATGCGTCCATCCCTTCTCCGCAGTCCGGACGGCCATTTCTGTGGTGAGTAAAACAACATAGGGACCTTCCCATCGTGGTGTTAGAGAGGCCTCTTTCCAAGTCTTGATTAAAACCTTGTCCCCTGGTTGTATCTTATGAATTGCTATGTCTAGCGGAGGACGTTGTGCTACCAGACCTTTTGCTCGAAGCTCCATCTGTCGATTCATAAGTTGTATTAAATAAGGTCTTAACTGGTCCTCCTGCAATCTAGGATGGTCGAGTGGCAGTTCCAGATCATAAGGCATACCATATAACATTTCAAAAGGAGAGATTCCCACATCAGTTCGAGGCTGAGTTCTTATGTTCAGCAGCGCGAGAGGTAGGCATTTTACCCAAGAAGCCTTAGTTTCCAACATAAGCTTTGTTAGTTGTTTTTTAATTTCACCATTCATTCTCTCTACCTTTCCAGAACTTTGGGGATGCCACGGGGTGTGGTATTCCCAATTTGTTCCCAAGGCTTTCATAGTCTCTCGAGACACTTTTGAAATAAAATGGGGGCCTCGGTCAGAGTCAATTGTGTCTATAATTCCGTATCTAGGAATGATACTTTCTAGCAGTATTTTTACCACAGTCTGGGCCGTGGCCCTTGCCGTCGGGAAAGCTTCAACAAAATGTGTAAGATGATCTACAATCACTAATAGATATTTGTACCTCCCTGTTTTCGGAAGTTCTGTAAAGTCCAATTGGATTTTGGCAAAAGGCCGCTGAGCCAATTCCCGACCTCCCAGCACTCTTTCTCTCATATGTTGGGCATTTACCTTTCTACTAGTTATACAATCATTCACAATTCGTTTTGCTACATTATAAATCCCTATACACATATACTTTGTTGCAAATTGATCCACTAATGCTTGGGTTCCCCAGTGAGTGTTTTCATGAAATCTTTGTAACACCCTCAGAGCTGCAGATTTTGAAAGCATTTCCCGTCCATCGGGTAACACCCATTTGCCCCCATCTGCTTCTTTTATACCCATTTGTATCATTTTTTTTTCTCTTGTAATGTAAAACTAAGCAGCGTATAAATTGGCCCGTGATGGTAACAATGCATATGTTTCTTTCCACCCTCCCATAACCAATCATTGCCTGGGCATCGGCATAAGACAGCATCCATGCCAAAGTCCTTCCAGCAATCATAGCATGGAAATTCCCCTAAATCATTCCCACAGTCCGGACAGTCTTCCCTTGTTTTTAAAACCCGCACGTTCATTAGTGCTGCTTTTTTAGCCTCCTGATCTGCCAAATTGTTCCCTCTGATCTGAGGAGTTAGGCCTCGCTGATGTCCTTTAACGTGCACGACAGCAATTTCTTTAGGCCCTCTGATGGCCTGTAAGACTTGGGTAATTAGTCCTTGGTGTACCAGCCCCTTTCCCTGTGAGTTAATGAGTCCTTGCTCTTCCCATATTTTACCAAATGTGTGTACTACCCCGAAAGCATATTTTGAATCTGTGTAAATTGTACCACTCTTATCCTTTAACAGTCTTAAGGCTTGTAATACAGCGTATAGTTCACAAGCCTGAGCGGACCAACTTGGGCTCAGAGGTCCAGATTCAATTAATTCAAAAGTTTTCCCATTCACTATTGCATACCCTGATTTTCGCTTCCCTTCCACTATTCGTGAAGAACCATCTACATATATCTGTCCACCCGTGGACAACTCCACGTCCTCCAAATCAGGTCTCAGTTTTGTTTGTTCTTCTATATTTCGGAGACAATCCTGTTCTAAGAGCTCATTTGGTTCCCCATAGAGAAACTGAGCAGGGTTTTGTAGGGAAGTTGTTTCTAATGATAATTTTGGGGAGGAGATTAAAATTCCTTCATATTTCAGTAACCTAGCATCTGTAATCCATTTTTCTGCTTTCTGCTGTAGTACTCCCCGAATATTGTGTGGGGATATGACTTTGATCCCCCCCCCCCCCCCCGAAGGTAATTTTCTGTGCTTCTTCTACTAATAAAGCAGCTGCCACTACTACCTGTAAACAACTTGGCCAGCCCCGGCTGACCGGGTCCAGCAGTTTAGACAAATAGGCCACGGGCTTTTTACTCCCTGCCCATTCTTGGGCTAACACTCCGTAGGCAGTGCCCTCAGTGCTGTTTACGAACAAGAAAAATGGTCTCCTCAAATCCGGAAGGCTCAACACCGGAGGATGTGCTAAATCCTCTTTCAATTTCTCTAACTGTTCCTCATCTTCTTTGGTCCATTTTAGCAACCCGTCCTTAGTCAATTTATTATAAAGAAATTTAACTTTCCCCCTGTAATCCTCAATCCATTGTCTACAATAGCCCATCAACCCTAATAATTGTCGTACCTGTCTCTTAGTTCGCGGGGTCGTTAGGGCCAATATCCTGCTGATTCTGTCTGGGTCCAATTTCTTAGTCCCTTTACTTAGCCTATGACCCAAATACTTTACCTCTTGTTCCACAAATTGTAACTTTGATTTTGAAACCTTCAGTCCTTGCAAACTAAGAAAATTCAGCAACTGTATGCTGGCCTGTCGAACAGTATCTTCGTCCCTTCCTGCTGATAACAAATCATCCACATACTGTACCAATGTTACTCCTGGAGTCCTGTCATAATTTTGTAAAATTTGCTCCAGGGCTTGTCCAAATAAATTAGGTGACTCAGTAAATCCTTGAGGGAGGACAGTCCACCGCAATTGTTGCTTCCGATGAGTATCTGGGTCCTCCCATTCAAATGCAAAATAATCTCTGCTACCTTCTTCCAAGGGGCATGCCCAAAATGCATCCTTTAAATCTATTACACTATACCACTGGTCATCTGGGTGTAACTGACCTAATAGGGTATGGGGGTTCGCTACCACAGGGAATCTGGTTACGGTCCTTTTATTAATTTCTCTTAGATCATGTACCAACCTATATTTACCATCTTTCTTTTTTACTGGCAATATTGGGGTATTAAAAGGAGACATACAGGGCTCTAGCAACCCCTGCTGTAATAACCTTTGAATTTCAGGCTTCAACCCCGCCTGCCTTCCTCAGACAGGGGGTATTGTTTAACTCTCGTTGGTATACTCGGGTCAGTTAGAGTCACTTTAAAGGGTTTAATATTTAATTTTCCTACACTTTCTGGAGTGTACCAAACTTCAGGATTTATGCTTTGTTCATCTTCCACTCTCAGGGGACACAACTTAATTTTTAATTCTTTATCTATCACCTCTAAATTTATACCTAATTCTATTATTAAATCTCTACCTAATAGATTGTATTCTGCCTCAGGTACTAAGAGTAGGGATCCCACTCCTAGTTTAAAGTCTGATTCGATTAACACTTCCTTAATAACAGGGACCCCAAAGGGTTCCCCTTTTGCCCCAACTACTTGAACCTTTTCCGTCGAAATTTTACATCCTAAAGGCAAATTTTGGACTGTAGATCTTTCAGCCCCTGTATCTATGAGGAACTCTATTTCCTCTCGCTGGGGACCTATTTTTAATTTTATCAAGGGCTCAGTCTTCTTTTGAATCCCCAGCAAATAGAGCCCCTGACACCCCTAATCCTCTTTAAACATCTTCTCATCTTCCATTCTCCGCCGACACTCTCTCTTTCCCCTTTTATTACAATAAAAACAAGTCACATCTTTTAATCCTTGGCCTGCCGCCCTCCCCTCTCCTTCTGACTTTCGATGTACCATTTTTGGCCCTTTCCTGTACTCGACTTCTCTCTGTCCTTCCCGTACCGCCGCTACCATCATTCGTGCTTGCTTCTTTTCTTTTTCATCTTCCCTTCTCACATACACCTTCTGTGCTTCCCTCAACAATTCATCTAAACCCCTGTCTTGCCAATCCTCTATTTTCTCCAACTTCTTTGTAATATCTGTCCAAGATTTTGCCACAAACTGAGTTCTTCACAAAGCCTCCCCTACAGGAGTCCCTGGATCCAATCCAGAGTATAACTGTAGACTTTTTCGCAGTCTTTCTAACCATTCAGTTGGGGTTTCATCCTTCTTTTGTTGTTCATTGAGGGCCTTGTTAATATTCTGCCCTCTCGGGACTGATTCCCGAATTCCTTGAATAATAATGGTTCTCAAATCCTGCATGTGACCACGGTGTACCGGGTCCTGATTATCCCAATTGGGTCGCTGCAATGGCCATTTAACATCTGCAGCCGGACCCTGCTGATGTTGTTGGTCCCAAATTTGCATTCCAGCTCTTCTAATCATTCCTCGTTCTTCAGAGGTAAACAAAATGCCCAGAATAGATTGCATTTCTTCCCAGGTATAGATATTGGGACCCAGAAACTGGTCCACCCACTCTGCCACCCCCAGGGGATCTTCTAACAAATTTCCCATTTCTTTCTTAAAGTCTCAAACATCCCCAGAGTTAATAGGGACGGCCGCATATCCCATCCCAGGCTGTGGTCCCCCCATTGCTATTTCTCTCAACGGATACAGCCCTCCCCCTTGCTTTCCAGACTGCTGCTTTCTAGCTTGACTCCTGGTTACTGGTCCTTGTCTATCGGAATCAATTTCACTATCCAAATCTATTTGTGAATTTGGAGGTCCAGGAGACGGAGGGGCTGTGGGAGAGGGCGGTGAAATGTAGGGAGGCGGTGGGGGTGGATTTTCTAACTCTCGATTTTTCTTACGCCTCTCCCCCCCTCCTTTTTCTTTTAGAGGGTATAAATTAGCTTGAGTTTCCGAGCTGATCCACAAGTGTGCATACTCACTCTCTTCTAAACTAAAAGGTTCCTTTGAATTAACATAGATATTTAGGGCCTGACAAATCCATTCTTCAAAAGACCCAAATACAGGCCAGTAAAGGCTGTCTCCTTGAATTTGTTTACCGCCCCAAACCTCGACACAATAATGTATCATTTTTACTTTATTCTTTCCTCGCCTAGAAGGGGAATCATCCCAATTCTTAATCATTAATCCCAAGGGACTATCTGGAGGAATAGGGGGTAACCTAACATCAGACGTTACCCCACCCATGGGACCAGAAGGCTTACTCTTCTTCTGTCCCATCTTCCGGAGCGCCTACACACACACACGCGCGCTTCCCCCTTTTCGTGGCCCAGTCCCTCGCGGGATGTGGGAACCGCACTACTGAGGGGTCCACACTCACTTCGTCCTGCTGGACGTCTCACAACGCTACGCTCCGGGATACCCAACCCCAACCGAACGGATCACCGGCTTATACTTACTCACTTTTCCCTGAGTCTTCGTTCGGTCTTCGTGCACAAAGATTACTAGGGGTTGCCGGCTTTATTTGCTTGCTGCCGAATTTAGGTTCGTCGGTGAAGGATTTGAATGAAGGTAGTCTTAGCGAAGGCCACTGAGATCAGTGGGGCGCCCCCTTCGAAAGGTTCTTCAATCAAATTGCCTTCATCCGAGTCACGGCACCAATTTTGTTATATGTTACTCCGTTAAAATAATTTATAGGAGTCGTTATGAAATTTAGTATCAAGTTTATTGAGTAAGCAGTCAGCAAGCAAAACACGCTGGGCGGCCCGGGAGACCCTTGCTCCCTCCAAAGGCGCGCACTGTGTGTTTATTTTCCTCAAAGTTATACTACAAGGTGTTACATATACATAAGATTCCCAAATATGCCCATACATATGCATGACTTGTCCCCGCTTCGTATTAAAATTAGCCCCAAGAAGTCATTTCCATGAACTCCTCCCTGCTGCGCTTGCTCAGTGCCTCCTTGTGGTGGTCGTCGGGGGTCGTGGGGATGAAGGCTGATGGCTCCTCTTCATCACCGCTAGTAACCCCTTGTTCTTGCGCAGACTCTGTTGCTCCTTGGCTCTTGCCCAAACTGCAGAGTTGGTGCAAATTAGTTCTTAAGGGAAGCTCCTGGTTCTTATCAACAACTGTCCTTGGTAAGGAGCCACAAATCTTTCTGTTATACACCTCCCCTCCCACCAGAGTCCCTTTTTATGGCATCCTGGTATCTTTCTGCAGCTGCACGTACTGTTGTTAGGGTCATCCTGACAGCATGAAGCAGGGAGGGCTAGTGCTTGTTTGCTTATCAGGATATGTCACTCAGGAATTTGGTAATTGATTATGTATCAGGTTTTCACACAACAGTGACTTTAAACAGAGGATGTAACAAAGACACAAGTAATAAGGGGGGGCCTTCTTCCCTCATCTGCCGGTTTGAGAACAAATTCATTATATATTTATTTATTACACTCATACTTCTGGCTTTTTCCATTGTCTTTAATTGAATTTGATGAACAAACAGTTTACTATCTATCACAAGAAGCACTGCAAGTCCGAATGCCCCCTCCCCCACCCCCCTTCTTCTTGCCCCAGCTTTACATGCTGAGCATGACGTCATATCGTCATATGGTGTGGGATATCCCTTTGGTCAGTGGGGGTCAGCTCTCCCAGCCGTGTCCCCTTCACACTTCTTGTGCACCCCCAGCCTCCTGGCTGGTGGGGTGGGGTGAGAGGCAGAAAAGGCCTTGGCGCCCTGTAAGCACTGCTCAGCAATAACCAAAACTCTGTTTCTAGCACAAATGCCAAGCACAGCCCCACATTGGCTACCCTTACCTCTGTGCCAGCCAACGCCAGCACAGCGCGGAAGGCTGAGTATGAGCAGAGTGCGTAACTGTGCAGGTGATTACCGGATTGGGCATCAAGTGCATTTAGTTTGCCCGCAGCCCTTTCTCTCACGCAAAATCCCATAGCCAGCTCTGGTGAGTTACTGTGGTCTGCAGCAAATGCACAGCGAGGCATTGAATCCACCTTCTTCTCCAGGGAGAGGTGGGTAAAACCTACTAATGTGTTTTTGAAATGTGTTCTCTTCATTAACCCTGGGGTTGGTGACTTCTCGCTGTACCAGGCAGTGGAGAGACGAGGAGTTGAAACATGGAGACAGAGCCGGCTCGACATCTTCAACAGTTACAACAGTGAAGCCTCCGAACTGTAGAGTTATCTGCTGCATGCGAGAATTTTTTTGAACACTGTTGAACATTTATAGCTTCATGCTCTCAATTCAAGACCATATCCACCCATTAACCATATGCATGGTTTTATAATTGATTAAAGCAAAGAAAAAAAGTTAGTTTGGCTAAAGTCTGTTTTGATGATTCTAATTAATCACAGGTATTCGAGCAGCATTGCTGGAATCTGAGGAGCACACGTGCCCGACGTGCCATCAGGCAGGTGTGTCTCCTGATGCTTTAGAAGCCAACAAGTTCCTACGCCAGGTAACGTGATGACTTTTACGTCAGCTGTTTGCAAGAAAAGTCTATTTGTCCAAAGCTGAAAGGGAAGAAAATATCAGTGTAGATCTCCGTCAGCAAGGCTCAATTGAGTGAGGCTGAATTCACTTCTCACATGCAGTGTCTGTTGTCACGGAAGCTCACAACTCTTTAGAGACGATCTGGCCAATGCGGGTCACGCTTCTGTCAAAGAGGATTGCCTCACTTTGACATTTGGTTTTAACTCTGAAGTACTTTACATGCAGACAGCCTGAGTTACCGGGCATTGATACGAGTGTTGAAGGTGAGGTGTTCATAGGTCTGAGGGTTGATTTCTTTGAGGATTGATCGCATTTACCGGAATACACAAGTAATTTTACTCTGTGGAGGCTTTTGTTCGTGTACCTACTGAAGTTTCACATTGCCTTTTTGTAAATGTTTTTCTGCCTCTAGGCTGTGAACAACTTCAGAAACGGAACGAGCTACGCAAAAAGGCTCCATGAGAAGATTCAGCAGCAACAGCAGCAGCCGCCGCCACTGCCACCACCTCCACCACCACCTTGTCTTGCTGTCTCTCACCTCCCTCCAGCCGTGTCCCTAGCTCTCCGTGCTGAAAAGCCCGCTGGACCTGTGCGGTAAGTAAATCTGTAGCCCAGCGTGGATATAAAAGACACCAAAATGTTGAATTAGATTCTTCTTCTTGAGCTTCTCAGCTTGTGATTTCTAGATCATTAGTGACAGTTCCAGAGAATTGTCGAAGTTGTGGGGTTTGGTTTTACTTGGAGAAGTTGGAAGTGTGCCTCATGCAAGAATTTTCTCAGAAGTATTGCCTGTCTGGTTCCCTTATCAGTCATTCAGGACATGCTTACCTTGAAAGAGGAACTTTTTTTCCCCAGGAGCCCTTTGCTTTTACGTGGCTAGCAAGTCCTGAAGTAACCACTGAGTTATGTCAAAGCTTCCTGGCTGCATCAATTTCCCTTTCTTGCTGAGGAAATAATCTTTTTATGAAAAGTGCAAAAGCACGATTAGACGTAAAGCGGACCAGGTGCTTTCACATTCCTTTTGTCCAGAGTATATTTATCACCCAGGGTAGTGTTGGCCTTCTGGGCTGCCAGCGCCCATGGCCGGCTCATGTCCAGCTTTTCATCCCCCAGCACCCCCAAGTCCCTCTCGGCAGGGCTGCTCCCCATCCTTTCTTCCCCCAGCCTGTACTGATACTGGGGGTTACCCCGACCCAGGTGCAGGACCTTGCACTTGGCCTTGTTGAACCTCATGAGGTTCACACATGACCCCACCTCTCCAGCTTTGCTCTTTCTGCATCCGACTGCAACAGCAGCGATTTGTGCTGCCCGTAGGTGTTGAGTAGTGACCAATGTGCGTGCTCACGTATCGCTAGAGGGCAGCACCCGGCACCTTACGTCAGTCCATAGCTGTGGTAGCTCCTGTGAGAGCAGGGAGTGGGACAGACTCACCCTTCCTGTCTGTTCTACACTCAAAAAGCAGCAGCTCTTCTGCCTCGTAAGCAGAAACTCTTACACGTTATCAAGTTCTCCCGTGTGCAGTAGCATGATCTCAGCAGGTAAGAGAAGCTTTGACATTAGCATATGGAGAGGAAAAAAACAATCCAATGTGGGGGAAAAGCTGGGGAGAGTGGCTGTTTTGAGTTAACTACTTCTGTGTGTGTGTTTGTGTGTTCTGTTTTTGTCATCTTCCTCTAGAAGTTCCTATACCTACTCCGATTCAAGACCAGGCTCTTCCTGCTCCCACTCCTACTCTCAATCCCGAAGCCATTCCCATTCTCACTCCTACGCGCAATCGTATCTAAGAAGAGACAAGGG
Source organism: Gorsachius magnificus (assembly GCA_034008185.1). Classification (NCBI taxonomy): domain Eukaryota; kingdom Metazoa; phylum Chordata; class Aves; order Pelecaniformes; family Ardeidae; genus Gorsachius; species Gorsachius magnificus. The sequence goes on along the minus strand of CM067102.1, from coordinate 5,556,291 downwards.
GAAGAGTCGTAACTATTATTGCAGCTCAAGGTCACCTGACTATCACTGGCCAAGGCCAAGGTCACCTCCGTGCAGAAGATACCACCACTCACGGTCAAGGTCTCCAGTAATTAGACGCCAGCCAACATCTTGCTGTGGAAAGGGTGAGAAGGCTCCTCATACCTGCTGGGAAGTTCACCCAAAAGGGACAAAAGCTCACCAAGCAACGAGACCAGCAAAGGAGGAAAAGGCAAAGAAAGACCATCCCAAAAACCCCAACTCGGAGAAGTGCCGCAGCAATGAGGAGAAGTCAAAGGCATCTGCTGAAAAGAGCAAATCTGCTGATGGGAAACCTGAAAATAGAAAAAGAAAAGCGGCTGAAGAGGTCGATTAAGAACGCAAAGGCACTTCCATCAAGGCCTCTAAGCCAGAAACTGCTGAATGGAAAACTGGGTGGGGTTAGGGGGTGTGGGGTGGGGGTAGGGGTTAGTGGTTGTCGGTAGAGTTAGAGGGCGGTAGTTGGGGGTATAGGCAAGGGGTAGTGTTGGGGGGTAGTGGGAAGGGGGTAGGGTGTAGGGGGAGGGGGCAGGAGTTAGTGTAGGTGTTCCTAGAAACTGTAAATGACATGTTTCTTCCGTTAACGTTTATTCTGCTTTTGAGTCTCTTTGCTGTGTTCACCTTCTTGATCTTCACTTTCACTTCTTTTTCATTATTAAACTGCTTTTATCTATCTCAACCCACGAGCTTCTTTCTCTCTTTTGCCCTTCTGCCTCTCACCCCCACCCCAGCGGGTTTGGTTATTGCCCCCATGTCATGACACAGCAGATCCCGCCAAACCTCCAGCCTGCACAACCTGCAGCCACACTGACGCACGACGTGTTCCAGGCATCGCCATCAGCACAGAGAAGCACATGGATCTGTCTTCTTCTGTCCTCCCCAAACCTGCTGCCATCAGCCCCAGTGACCGACCGCAGGCCAGACTCTGCCATCCAGCCCAGCTCTGATGGAAAACGGCTTTTTCAGAAAGTCACGCCTCATTATTTTGCGAAAATGTTTCAAGGATGAGTTTTTAATGCTCTGGAACGGTCAGAGCAAG
>CM067102.1:5539886-5554716 GCA_034008185.1 Gorsachius magnificus | reverse complement strand
CCTCGTGCGAGGGTCCCCAAGTGTCCCCGTGCGAGGGTCCCCGTGCAAGGGTCCCCGAGTGTCCCCATACGAGGGTCCCCAAGTGTCCCCGTGCGAGGGTCCCCGTGCGAGTGTCCCCGTGCGCAGGAGAAGGCGCTGGGGCTGGCGGCCAAGGGGTCTGCGCGGGACAAACCCAGCGTGGTGGTGGAGCCCATCGGCCCCGACTGAGCCCAGTGAGCTGCGCTGGGGGCACTGGGAGGCACTGGGAGGCTCTGGGAGCTGCACTGGGGGCACTGGGAGAGACTGGGAGGGACTGGGAGCTGCACTGGGAGAGACTGGGAGAGCACTGGGAGGGCACTGGGAGCTGCGCTGGGGGGCACTGGGAGGCACTGGGAGGGACTGGGAGCTGCACTGGGGGCACTGGGAGGGACTGGGAGCTGCACTGGGGGCACTGGGAGAGACTGGGAGGGAGTGGGTGGGACTGGGCGCTGCATAGGGTGCACTGGGAGAGACTGGGAGGGACTGGGAGCTGCACTGGGGGGACTGGGAGGGACTGGGAGCTGCACTGGGGGCACTGGGAGCTGCACTGGGGGCACTGGGAGAGACTGGGAGGGACTGGGAGGCACTGGGAGCTGACTGGGAGGCACTGGGAGCTGCACTGGAAGAGACTGGGAGGGACTGGGAGCTGCGCTGAGGGCACTGGGAGGGGCTGGGAGGGACTGGGAGGGGCTCGGAGCTGCACTGGGAGCACTGGGAGAGACTGGGGACACTGGGAGCTGCACTGGAGGCACTGGGAGGGGCTGGAAGGCACTGGGGGCACTGGGAGCTGCACTGGGAGGGACTGGGAGCTGCACTGGGGGCACTGGGAGAGACTGGGGACACTGGGAGCTGCACTGGAGGCACTGGGGGGGGTACTGGGCCATACTGGGGGGCACTGGATCATACTAGGCACCACTGGGCCATACTGGGGGGGGTACTGGGCCATACTGGGGGGCACTGGATCATACTAGGCACCACTGGGCCATACTGGGGTGGCGCTTTATGAGACTGGGAGGGCTCTGGGCCATACTGGTGGGTACTGGGCCATACTGGGAGGCACTTTGCCATACTGGGAGGAGACTTTGCAGTACTGGTGGGTGCTGGGCCATAGTGGTTGGGGCACATTATCCTACTGGTGGGGCACGTTACCATACTGGTGGGTACTGGGCCATACTGGGAGGCACTTTGCCATACTGGTGGGGCACATTGCCGTACTGGTGGGTACTGGGCCATACTGGGAGGGCCATTTACCATACTGGTGGGTACTGGGCCATACTGGTTGGGGCAAATTATCCTACTGGGGGACACTTTACCATACTGGTGGGTACTGGGCCATACTGGGAGGCACTTTGCCATACTGGGAGGGCCATTTCCATACTGGTGGGTACTGGGCCATACTGGTTGGGGCACATTATCCTACTGGGGGACACTTTGCCATACTGGTGGGTACTGGGCCATACTGGGAGTGCACAGTACCATACTTGGGGGGCACTAGGCCATACTGGGAGGGTACTTTACCATACTGGTGGGTACTGGGCCATACTGGGAGGCACTTTAACATGGGTTTCCTGGTGGGTACTGGGCCTTGGGGCAAATTATCTTACTGGGGACACTTTACCATACTGGTGGGTACTGGGCCATACTGGTTGGAGCAAATTATCCTACTGGGGGACATTTTACCATACTGGTGGGTACTGGGCCATACTGGGAGGGCCCTGACCCCTCTCTCCCGCAGGCGGTGGGGCTGGAGGCGCTGGCCCGGCCGGGGGGGCCCCGACACCGAAGCCATAGGGACCCCCGGGCCCCCCCCGGGCCCCCGACCGCCTGACACGGGGGGGCCCGGCCCCCCCCCACTGTGAACCCCGGTGGCCGGGACGGGGAGGGGGCCCCCCCCGCAGCCACGCCGGGGGGCCCGGGCGGCCGGGGGACCCCCTGCCTCCCCCCCCCGCCAATGGGGTGGGGGGGCCCTTGGGGGGGACCCCCGGCCTCTGGGTCCCCCCCACCCCCCCCTTGTGTCATGTGTTCGTTTGGGGGGGCCCCGCAGGACCCCCAGTGTCCGGACCCCCCCCCCCCTTGTGTGTGTCTATGGGGGGGGGCTCCCCCTTTCTGTGTCTCTATGGGGGGGTCCCAAAGGGGCCTCAGGCCTTGCCCTCCCCCCCCGGTGTGTCTATGGGGGGCCCCCCCGGGGACCCGGCTCCGGCCCCCCCCCCCCAAGCCCAGTTCCCCTCCCCCCCCGGGGCCCCCCCCATCCTGTCCTGTGTCCCCACGTCTGCGTGTGGGGCCGGCCCCCCCCCCCAAACCCCCCGGAGCCGCCGTGCCTCCCTGCGCCGGAGGGACATGGGGACATGAGGAGGGGACATGGGGGGACAGGGACATGGGGGGACATGGGGAGGGGACATAGGGACATGAGGAGGGGACATGGGAGGACATAGGGAGGGGACACTGGGATGGGGGGCAGGGATAGGACATGGGGACATGAGGGGACATGGGGGGACACTGGGATATGGGGACACGAGGATTGGGAGACACGGGGGGATGGGACATGGATTTGGGGACAGGGGATGGGAGACATGGGGATGGGACATGGATTTGGGGATGGGGATGGGGACACAGGGACATGGGGACACGGGGAGAGGAGACTGGGGACGTGGGGACATGGGGATTGGGGACACAGGGATGGGACACGGATTTGGGGATGTGGGGACACGGGGTGTGGGGACATGGGGATTGGGGACATGGGGACACGATTGGGGACACGGGGAGGACACGGATTGGGATGTGGGGACACGGGGTGTGGGACATGGATTGGAATGGGGACGGGGATTGGGGACACGGGGATGGGACACGGGGATTGGGGACAGGGGGTTTTGGGACACAGGAGAGGGGACACGGGGGGATGGGACATGGGGACACAACAGGGGGGTGTGGGGGCAGGGGGCATGGGGACACCAGTTTGGGGACACGGCACGGGGGACACGAGGACACGGTGTGGGGGACAGCGGTGGGGACACAGGGTTGTGGGGACGTGGGGACATGAGGACACGGGGGTGGGAGGACGTGGGGACACGGGGGTGGGGGGACAGGTGGGACACGGGACTGGGGCGCAAGGACATGGGGACACGGGGACGTGGGGACACGGGGTGATGGGGACACGGGGGGCATGGGGACACGGGGACGTGGGGACACGGGGATGTGGGGACACGGGGACCCCGGGTCATGGCGTGGTGTCCCGGGCCGGAGTGTGTCCCTGTCCCCCCGTGTCCCGCCGTTTCCCTGTGTCGCCATGCCCCCCCGTGTCGCTCCCGCCCCCCGGTCCCCCCCGTGTCCCCCCGCTCCATCCCCGACCCCGCCCCCCCGCTCCCCCCCGCCCATCCAGCGCCGCCGCCGCTCCCGAGCTGCTGCTGCCGAACGCGGCCGAACGGAGCCGAACGGAGCCGAACGAACCCGAACGGAGCCGAACCCGAACCCGAACCCGGAGCCGAACGGAACCCGAACGCCGAACCGAGCCCGGAGCCGAACCGGGCCCGAAGCGCGGCCGAACCGGGCCCGAAGCGGAGCCGAGCGGAGCCGAACCGGGCCCGAAGCGGAGCCGAGCGGAGCCGAACGGAGCCGAGCGGGGCCCCGGCGGCCGCTGGAGCGCGGCGGGCGCGGAGCGCGATGCTGCGGCCCGGCCCGGTGAGTGCGGGACCCTCCCAGTACGGACCAGTAACCCCCGGCCCTCCCAGTATAGGCCCGCCCCCCCGTATAGCCCCCCCCTCCCCCCGCATCCCTCCCGGTATAGAGCAGGCATCCCAGTATAGACCAGTCTCCACCCTACGGCCCCCCAGTATAGACCAGTCATCCCCCTGCATCCCCCCGGGATAGACCAGTCCCTCCCTTCATCCCTCCCAGTATAGACCAGTGTCTCCCTGCATCCCTTCCAGTATAGCCCCCCCCCCACATCCCCCCAGTATAACCGTCACCCCTGCATCCCCTCCAGTATAGACCAGTCCCCACCTCCCCCCCCAGTATGGCCAGTTGCCCCCTGCATCTCCCCAGTACAGGCCAGTTGCACGCTGCAACCCCCCCCCCCCAGTATAGGCCAGTCCCCCCAGTACAGCCCAGCCCCTCTCTGCTTCTCCCCAGTACAGCCCTCCCCAATATAGACCAGCTCCCCCAGTACAGACCAGTTCCCCTGCGCCATCCCCCCAGCCCCCGATCCCCTCCCCCCCCAGTAAGCCCAGTCCCCCCAGTCTAGCCCAGTCTAGCCCAGTCCCCCCGAGGTTTGGGGGGGCCGGGGGTCCCCGGTGCGGGGGGGGGGGGGGGGGATGCGCATCGCCATGGTGGCGGTTGCCGCGGCGACGAGAGACCGTGGAGACGGGGGGGGGGGGGGCGCCACGCGGGGGGGGGTATGCGGCTAGGCCTGTACCCCCCCCCCCCAGCCGCTATAGGTGCTATAGGGACCCCCCCGGCCCTATAGGAGCCCCCCCCCCCCCCCAGGGGCTATAGGGGAGCCCCCGGCGTCTCCCCCCACCCTATAGGGGCTGCCCGCCCCCCCCCCAGCCTATGGGGCATAGGGGCTCTCTGCCCCCCCCCGGCCCCCCCCCCCGGGATCTCTCCGGCCCTATAGAGTCTATAGGAGCACTCCTATAGGAGACTCCTACAGTCTATAGGATGCCCCCCCAGCCCAGCCCCATAGGGGCTATAGGGAACTCCTGGCCTTATAGGGACTATAGGGTACCCCCAACCCCATAGGGGCTATAAGGCCTCAGTCCCGGGGGGCCTATAGGGGGTCCCAGGCCCTATAGGGACTGTCGAGGCCCTGCCTTGGTTCTGCATGGACCTATAGGGACTGTGGGGCCCTCTGACCCTATAGGAACTATGGGGGGACCCCCTTCCCCCCCACCCCCTCCCCTGCCCCATAAAGCCCCTCCCCGCCACACCGCCCCCCCCCCCCGGTTCCATAGGGTCTATAGGGATCCCCCCTGCCCTATCCACCCCCCCCCAGCCCTCCCCACCCCATAGGAGCTATAGGGCCCCCTCTGGCCTTATTGCCCCCACCCCGCCTGTAAGGCCCCGCCTGGCTATCCCCCGGCCTAAGGGCTCCCTGGGCTCAGGGCCCCCCACCTACAGGGCTCCTCAGGCTCTATAGGGGCTATAGGGTCCCCCCAGCCTATAGGGCTCCCTGGGATCTATAGGGTCTATAGGGTCCCCCCTGGCCTATAGGGCTCCCTGGGCTCTATAAGGTTCCCCCCAGCTTATAGGGCTCCCTGGGCTCTATAGGGTCCCCCTGGCCTATAGGGCTCCCTGGGCTCTATAGGGTTTATAGGGTCCCCCCCAGCCTATAGGGCTCCCTGGGCTCTATAGGGTCCCCTGGCCTACAGGGCTCCTGAGGCTCTATAGGGCTATAGGGTCCCCCCAGCCTACAGGGCTCCCCTGGCTTCTATAGTGTCTATAGGGTCCCCCCTGGCCTGTAGGGCTCCGGGCTCTATGGGGCTAAGGCCGGCCTATGGGTCCCTGGGCTCTATAGGGGCTATAGGGTCCCCCTGGGCTGTATAGGGCCCCCGGCCTACAGGGCTCCCTGGGTCTATAGGGGCTATAGGGTCCCCCCTGGCCTACAGGGCTCTCTGGGCTCTATAGTGTCTATAGGGTCCCCCCTGGCCTATAGGGCTCCCCCAGGCTCTATAGGGTCCCCCCTGGCCAGGGCTCCCTGGGCTCGGGGGGGCCCCCGGGGGGCCCAGGGTCCCTCCGGGGCTCTCAGTGGGTGGGCATGGGGGGTAGTTCGAGTTGCGTGTGTGTGTATAGGGGGGTGTGCACGTGTGTGTGCGCGCACGTGTGGTGCATGGGGGGGTGCGTGTATAGGGGGTGTGTGCAGTGGTGTAGACTGGGGTGTGGGTACAATGTGGGGTGGTTTCTGCACGGTTTTTGGTTGCGCAGGGGCGTACATGTGTGTGCAATATGTGGTGTGCATGTGGTGGGGATGTTGTGTATGGGGGTGTGCAACGTGTGGTGTGTGGCGCGTGTGGTGTTGGGGGTGTGGTAGCACGGTGGAGGCGGGATGTGCGTGGGGGTGTGCACGTGTGTGTGTGCACTTTGTCATAGTGTTGGTGTGCAGGGGTTGGTGTGCATGGGGGTTGGTGTGTGTGCAGGGAGTGTGCAGGCGTTGTGCATCGTGGGAGGTGTGTGTGTAAGGGGTGTTGTGCGTGTGCACTTGTGTGTAGGTCTGTTGGGGGAGTGTGCACGTGTAGGGCATCGGTGCCCCGCACAAGGCCCCGCACATGGGGTGTGCACGGGTGTGGGTGTGCACGGTATGTGTGTGCCACGTCCGGGGGGGGTGTGGCTAAGGGTGTGCACGTGGGGGAGTGGTGTGCTGCGTGTGTGTGCGTGGGGAGTGTGCACCGTGTGTGTGTTGCACGGGGGGTGTGACGGTGTGCTATGGGTGGGTGTGTGCACGTGTCGGTGTGCACGTGTAGTGTGCATAGGGTGTGGAGTGTTGAGCACGTGGGGGAGTTGATTTTAAGGCGTTTGCACGTGTGGTGTGACCTGTGTGTGTGCGCTATGGTGGGTGTTGCAGGGTCGGGGTTGCACGTGGGGGGAGTTGTTTGCGTGGGGTGTGCACAGGTGGTGAGTGGGCACTGTGTGTGTACTCTGGGGGGGTGGTGTGTAAACACGTTGTTGTGTGCGTGGAGGTATGACGTGTGGGGTTGCACTGTGTTGGTGCATGAGGGTTGCAGCATTGTGTGTGCATAGGGGGTCACGGAGTGTGGGTGTGCCATGTGTGTTTGCACGGTGTGCCTTGTTTGTAAGGGGTGTGCACAGTGAGGGTCGTGCAGTGTGGTGTGGGGGGTAGTGCACTTGGGTGTGTGCACAAGGATGTGCAGTGTGTGATATTGGGGCGGTTTTAGGTGTCGTGTAGTGTGGGTTTTGGCATCGGACAGGGTTTTTGTGTCACGTGTGTGTGTGCACGTGTGTGTGCATGGGGGGTTTGGTGTGTGTGCATAGGGGGTGTGCAGGGGTGTGTGCACGTGGGGAGGGTGTTGTATTGTGCGTGTGATCAATGGGGTGTGCAGTGGTAGTGGTGGCTCATGGGTTGTGCACAGTGTGGGGTGTGCACTGTTGTGTAGGGTGGGTACTGTAAGGGTTGTGCCACCCCTGGGGTGGCACTGTGGGTTGTGTGCACATGTTTGTTAGTGGGCATGTTAGGAGTAGTGCCACGTGGTATATAGGGGCTGTGTGCACGGTAGTTGCACATGTGTGTGCTGAAGGGTGTGCACGGGGTGTATACATGTTGGGTCTGTGTGTGCCACTTTGGGGGTGTTACAGTGTGCGTGTTGTGTTCACGTGTTGTACATGTGCGTGTCCATAGGGAAAGTGCACGTGTGTTGTGTGACATCGGTGGGTTGACATGTAGCTGCAGTCGCTAGTGTGGCCGTGTGTGCGTCTGTGCCGATGGGGTGTGTGGGTGCCCGCGGGCGGGTTGTGGCACGTGTGGCGGGTGCAGTGTGTGTGCACGTGTGGTGTGCACCGGTTGGGGTCGTGTGTGTTGTGCACGTGTGATGTGTTCAAGTTTGTAGGTGCTGAGTTTTGTGTTCACGTGTGTGTGTGTCACGTGGGTGGTGCACTGGGAGGGGATGTGCATTTGGCTGTTACACCGTCGATGTGGTAGTAGCACGTGTGTGTGCACATGGGCCCTGGGGGTGCCCTTTGCGCGGGGACACACGTGGGGGTCCCTCTGGTCTCCTCCTGCCCCTTGCACGGCCTTGCACGCTCCCCGGGCACCCACAGCTCGCTTTGCACGCTCCTTGGGCACACGCAGTGTCCCTGGCCAGCCTTGCACGCTCCCTGTGCACACCCTGCTGGTGCAACCCCCCTTGCACGCTCCCTGTGCATGCACTGCTGTTGCAACCCCCTTGCACGGCCTTGCACACCTCCTGTGCACAAGCCACTGGTGCAACCCCCCTTGCACCGCTCCTGTGCACACCCTGCTAGCCACCCCCTTGCACAGCTTGCACGCTCCCCTGCACCCTGCTGCAACACCCTTGGCACCCCCTTGCAAGCTCGCCTTGCACGACCTTGCACACCTCCCTGTGCACAAGCCACTGGTGCAACCCCCCTTGCACGCTCCCTGTGCATGCACTGCTGTTGCAACCCCCTTGCACGGCCTTGCACACCTCCCTGTGCACAAGCCACTGGTGCAACCCCCCTTGCACGCTCCCTGTGCACACCCTGCTAGTGCAACCCCCCTTGCACAGCCTTGCACGCTCCCCGTGCACACCCTGCTGGTGCAAGCAGCCTTGCACGGCCTTGCACGCTCCCCGTGCACACCCTGCTGGTGCAACCCCCTTGCACAGCCTTGCCCTCCCTGTGCACAAGCCACTGGTGCAACCAGCCTTGCACGCTCCCCGTGCACACCCTGCTGGTGCAAGCAGCCTTGCATGACCTTGCACACTTCCCGTGCACAAGATGCTGGTGCAACCCCCCTTGCACGCTCCCTGTGCACACCCTGCTGGTGCAACCCCCTTGCATGGCCTTGCACGCTCCTTGTGCACCCAAGCCACTGGTGCAACCATCTTTGCACGCTCCCCGTTCACACCCTGCTGGTGCAAGCAGCCTTGCACGACCTTGCACACCTCCCGTGCACAAGATGCTGGTGCAACCCCCTTGCAGGCCTTGCACACTCCCTGTGCACAAGCCACTGGTGCAACCCCCCTTGCACGCTCCCCGTGCTCAGCCTGCTGGTGCAAGCAGCCTTGCACGGCCTTGCACACTTGCGGGGGGGCCCCCGTGCAGTGCTGAGGGGGGGCTGTGCAGTTTGGGGGGGGGTGCCAGGGGGGTGCAGGCAGGGGGGGTGCAGGCAGGGGGGTGCGGGCAGGGGGGGTGCAGGCAGGGGGGGGAGCAAGGAGGGGTGCAGGGGGGGTGCAGGCAGGGGGGGTGCAGGCAGGGGGTGCAGGCAGGGGGTGCAGGCAGGGGGGGAGCAAGGAGGGGTGCAGGGGGGGTGCAGGGGGGGGTGCAGGCAGGGGGGGTGCAGGGGGGGGTGCAGGCAGGGGGGTGCAGGCAGGGGGGTGCAGGCAGGGGGGTGCAGGCAGGGGGGTGCAGGCAGGGGGGTGCAGGCAGGGGGGTGCAGGCAGGGGGGTGCAGGCAGGGGGGTGCAGGCGGGGGGGTGCAGGCAGCGCCCGGGAGCCGCGCGGCGGCAGCAGCGCGGGGGGGGGGGGGGGGGGGGGGGGGGGGGGGGGGGTTGGTTTGCACACGCGTGTGCGTGCACGGGGGGGGGGGGGGGGGGAGGGGGTTGCACACGCGGGTGCCTGCATCTGCTGCCGCGCGGGAGGGGCTGCGCGTGCACGTGTGGGGGGTGGGGGTGTGCACGCGCGGGGGGGGGGGGGGCGTGCCGTGGGCGGCACCCGGGGGGGGGGGTGTGTGTGCAGGGCGGGGCTGACCGCGCGGGTGTGCCCGGGGGGGGGGGTGTGGTGGTGTGTGTGCGTGTGCACGGGGTTGCACACGCGTGTTTGTGTGCACGGGGGGGGGGGGTGAGTGTGCAGGGGGGGTGTGTGTAGGGGGGGTGAGTGTGCACGCGCACACGTGCATTTGTGCTGCCACGGGGCCGCACACGCGTGTGCACGTGGAGCCACCGGCTGGCACGCGCGTGTGCACGCGGGTGCCTGGAGTGACGGGCTTGTGCACCCGCGTGGGCGTGCACATGGATGCGCGTGCAAAGGGGGGTTTTGTGCCGCCGCGGGCTTGCACGCCCGTGTTTGTGCCCGCACGTGCGTGTGCTCGCGGGTGGGTGTGGAAGCAGGTGGGCGTGCAAGGATGGGGTGCACGTGGAGGTGCGCGTGTGCGTGTGTCAGGGAGGGGATGCACCCATGCGTGTGTGTGTGCACGCCTGGGCGGGCGCCTGAGTGTGCGCAGGGATGCGTGTGCAAGCAGGCGTGTGCAGCAGCTGCACGCCCACGCATGAGCATCGCTGTGCGCCCAGTCCGTGCGGAGGTGCAGGTGCACACGCGTGTGCAAGGGAGTGGGTGGCGGCCTGGGCACGTGTGCACACGGTGGTGAGCACGGGAGCGTGTGGGGGGGAAGTGTGTCAGGGTGTGAGCACGAGTGCGTCTGCAGCGGCAGCTGGCAGGGGGCAGGGGGGCTCCGGGTGTGCACCGGGTGTTGTGCGGAGCGTGCACGCGCAGGGTGTGTTGCACGCCCCGTGCATGGTGCTCATTGCACTGGGGTGGCTGTGCATGGTGCATTTGGTCCCCTTACGCGCGGGTCTGCATTGCACCAGGGTGGCCCTGCACGGTGCATCCGGTCCCCTTGCACACACAGGTTCGTTGCACGCCCCCTGCACCGTGCTTGTTGCACCAGGACGGCCGTGCACAGCGCATCCAGTTGTCCGTGCACGCTCCCAGTGCAATTCTTGGCCTGTGCACCATGCACGGCATCGCCTGTGCACGCTCCCAGTGCAATTCTTGGCCTGTGCACCATGCACGGCATCGCCCGTGCACGCTCCCGGTGCAATTCTTGGCCCGTGCACCATGCACGGCATCGCCTGTGCACGCTCCCAGTGCAATTCTTGGCCCGTGCATGGCACACGCCATCCCAAACCACCCTTGCACGTTGCACAGCATCGCCCGTGCACGCTCCCAGTGCATTTCCCTGGCTGGTGCACGGTGCACAGCATCACCCGTGTATGCTCCCAGTGCAATTTTTTGGCCCGTGCACCACGCACAGCATCGCCCGTGCACGCTCCTGGTGCAATTTTTTGGCCCCGCACCATGCACAGCATCGCCCGTGCACGCTCCCAGTGCATTTCCCTGGCTGGTGCACGGCGCGTGCTGCACCGAGCTGCCCTTGCACCATGCACGGCATCGCCCGTGCACACTCCCGGTGCAATTCTCTGGCCGGTGCACGGTGCACAGCATCACCCGTGTATGCTCCCGGTGCAATTTCTTGGCCCCTGCACCAGCACAGCTTCGCCCGTGCACGCTCCCGGTGCAATTCTTGGCCCGTGCACGGCGCACGCCGTCGCCCGTGCCCACGCAGGCTGCGCGCCTTGCCCCCGCGCGGTGCAGGTTGCCCCCCCCGCCCCTCCTAACCCCCTCCCTTCTCCCTTTTTTTTCTTTTCTGCAGCACCACCCGGGGCCCTGAAGCCGGAGGATGCCCCTTGGCCATGGCGGCACCGGCGCCCCTTAGGATGCCGCTGCCGCTGCCGCCGCCGGCGTTGCTGCTGCTGCTGCTGCTGCTGTTGGCCCCGGCGGCGCCGGCGGCGGCTCCCACCTCCTGCCCGGCGGCTTGTTCCTGCAGCAACCAAGCGAGTCGGGTGATTTGCACCCGGCGGGAGCTGCTGGAGGTGCCGGCCAGCATTTCGGTCAACACCCGGTACCTGAACCTCCAGGAGAACCACATCCAGGTGATCCGCACCGACACCTTCAAGCACCTCCGGCACTTGGAGATCCTCCAGCTGAGCCGCAACCTGGTGCGAAAGGTGGAGGTGGGCGCCTTCAACGGCCTCCCCAACCTCAACACCTTGGAGCTCTTCGACAACCGCTTGACCACCGTCCCCACCCAGGCCTTCGAGTACCTCTCCAAGCTGCGGAGCTTGGTTGGAACAACCCCATCGAGAGCATCCCCTCTACGCCTTCAACCGGTCCCTCCCTCGGCGCCTGGACCTGGGCGAGCTAAGGCCTGGAGTACATCTCGGAGGCCGCCTTCGAGGGTTTGGTCAACCTCCGCTACTTGAACTTGGGGATGTGCAACCTGAAGGAGATTCCCAACTTGACGGCTTTGGTCCGGTTGGAAGAACTGGAACTTTCGGGCAATCGCTTGGGTCGCGTCCGGCCCGGTTCCTTCCAAGGCTTGGGCAGCTTGAGGAAGCTGTGGTTGATGCATGCCCGGGTGGCGGCGGTGGAACGCAACGCCTTCGATGACCTCAAAGCTTTGGAAGAGTTGAATTTGGCCCATAACGAGCTGGCCTCGCTGCCCCACGACCTCTTCGCCCCCTTGCACCGCCTGGAGCGGGTTCACCTCCACCACAACCCTTGGCGTTGCGATTGCGACGTCCTTTGGTTGAGTTGGTGGTTGAGGGAGACGGTGCCCAGTAACACCAGTTGCTGCGCCCGTTGCCACGCGCCGCCGGCCTTGCGGGGGCGCTACCTGGGCGAGCTGGAACCCGGGCACTTCACCTGCTACGCCCCCGTCATCGTGGAACCCCCCGCCGACCTCAACGTCACCGAAGGGATGGCGGCCGAACTCAAGTGCCGAACCGGCACCGCCATGACCTCGGTCAACTGGTTGACGCCCAACGGGACCTTGATGACCCACGGCTCGTACCGGGTGAGGATCTCCGTCCTCCACGACGGCACGCTCAACTTCACCAACGTCACCGTGCAGGACACGGGGCAGTACACCTGCATGGTCACCAACGCCGCCGGCAACACCACCGCCTCCGCCACGCTCAACGTCTCGGCCGCCGATGCCGCTGCCGCCCCCGGGGAAACCCCGACGCCGGCGGCGGGAACCAGCTCCCAAACCGCCCCGGCGCCCACCGCCGGTTGGGAAGCTGCCGGCGGTTCCACGGCGGCGCCGGCCACGCGCGCCACGGGGAAACCTTTCACCGTCCCCATCACGGCGGCGGCGGCGGGAGCCGGCGGTGGGGGCTTGCAGGATTTGGACGACGTCTTGAAGACCACCAAGATCATCATCGGCTGCTTCGTGGCCATCACCTTCATGGCGGCCGTCATGTTGGTGGCCTTCTACAAGCTCCGCAAGCAGCACCAACGCCACAAGCACCGCGGTGGCCCGGCCCGCGCCGTTGAGATCGTCAACGTTGAGGACGAGCTGGCGGGCGGCGGCGGTGGCGTTGGGGGGAGCGTTGGGGGGGGGCGGGGGCGGTACTGGTGGCGGCGGGGACAACCGGTTGGCGCTGCCGGCCTTGGAGCGCGACCACCTCGACCGCTACGCCGCCTTCGCCGCCCATTATGGCAACAGCGGGGGGGCGCTGGGCTGCGGCAAGAACCCGCTGCTCAACTCGGTGCACGAACCCCTGCTCTTCAAGAGCCCCTCCAAGGAGAACGTGCAGGAGACCCAGATCTGAAACCCCCCCCCCCCCCCCCCCCCCGCCGCGCCCCCCCCCCCCCCCCCCCCCCCCCGGGGGGGGGGGGGGGGGCGGGGGGGGGGAGGGGGGGGGGGAAAAATTGGGGGGGGGGGTTTTGGGGGGGTCGGGGGGGGGGTGGGGGCACGGACGAGGGGGGTGCGACGCACGGGGGGGTGCGATGCACAGGGTTGTGCAACAGATGGGTGTGCGACACGGGGGCGTGCGATGCACGGGGGGGTGCAACAGATGGGTGTGCAATGCACAGGGGGGTGTACACGGGGGGTGCAACGCACGGGGGTGCAACGGCACAGGGGTGTGCGACAGATGGGTGTGCAACACGGGGTGTGCGATGCACGGGGGTGTGCAACAGTGGGTGTGCAACGCACGTGAGTGTGCAACAGATGGGTGTGCAACGCACAGGGGTGTGGGCAACAAGCCGCAATGCACAGGGGTGTGCAACAGATGGGTGTGCAACACAGCATGTAATGCACAGGGTTGTGCAACAGATGGGTGTGCAACACATGGGAGTGTGCAAAGCACAGGGGTGTGCGATGCACAGGGTTGTGCAACAGATGGGTGTGCAACACGGCGTGCAATGCACAGGGTTCTGCAACACGTGGGTGTGTGATGCACAGGGGTGTGCGACACCTGGGGGTGTGCTACACGGGTGTGCAATGCACAGGGTGTACAACACGTGGGCGTGCGATGCACGGGGGTGTGTGATGCCCAGGGTTGTGCAACACAGAAGGGTGTGCAACGCACGGAGGTGTGCAACGGCTGGGGGTGTGTGACGCACAGGGGTGTGCAACAGGGGCGTGCAACACAGGGGTGTGCAACGCACGTAGCTGCGCGACGCACGGTCTTCTGCGCCGAGGGACTTGTGCAACGCACGGCGGCGGCGGCGGCGTGGGCGTGCAAGGACGGACTCGTGCGACGCACGGCCCTGGTGCGCGGGGGACGCCGGCGCCGAAAGACTTTTTTGCAACGCCCCGGGGGGGGGGGGGGGGGGGTGGGCGCGCGGCTGGGGGCCGGGGCCGGTGGGGCGCACGGGCCTCGTGCAATCGCACGCCCCCGCGCGATGCCATCCCCCCCCCCCGCCCCCCCGCCCCCGTGCAAAGCAGATCCTCGTGCGACGGCCTCGTGCAAACCCCTTCCCCCCCCCCCCCCCCCCCAAATTTGCACACCAGCCCTGGTGCAACGGCCCCGCCTGCACCACGGGGGCCTCGTGCGAGGGACTTGTGCGACGTGGGGTTGCCGGGGGGTGGGGGTGGGGGTGTCCTCGTGCCCCCCCCTCCTTCCCCCCCCCCCTTTCCCTTCCCCCCCCCGCGCTCTCGCTTGCTTGCGGCCCCTCCCCCGCCCCAGCCCCTCCCCCCACCCCGGGGCAGGGGGGGCCCGGGGGGGGGGGGGGGGGGGGGGCGGGGGGGCCCCGGGGGCTTTTCTAGGCCCCCGGGGGGGTTTTTTTAATTCGCCGCGGCCGACACTTTCCTATTTTAATAAAATCCATCACGGTGTTTCCAACCGGCGCCTCCCTCCGCCGGGGCTCGGCCTGCGCCTGCCTCTCCTTGGCGGGGGCGGGGGTGTGTGCAAGGGGCGTGCAAGGGGTGTGCAAGGGGTAGGCGGGGCGTGGGCAAGGGGTGTGCAAGGCCTGGGGGGGGGGGATGTGTTCGGGGGGGTGCAAGGCGTGGGGAGGGGTGTGCAAGGGTGAGCTTGGCGGGGGTGGGGGGGGGGTCGGGGGTGGGAGGGGTGTGCAAGGGG
>CM067102.1:5524369-5539386 GCA_034008185.1 Gorsachius magnificus | reverse complement strand
CCGAACGCCCAGCTCCCACCCGGGGGGGGGGGGGTGTCCTGGCTGTGCCCCCACCCCAGGGAGCCACCCAGCCCCCCAGCTGCGGGGAGGGGGGCAGTGGGGCTTGGGGACACAGGATGGGGATGGGGACACGGCTGTCCTGGGGGGGACACACAGACTCAGCGTGTGACCCCGTCCCCCCCCCCCCCGTGGGAGGTGTCACAACAGCCCCCCGGGGGGGAAACGGGGGGACGGCCGTACGGGGGGGGGGGGGTTGGCACCAGGGGGGGGCCCCCCCCCCCCGGGGACGGGTCGGCCTGGGGTGGCACCACCCCCGGTGTCACAGGGCTGGGGTGACAGGGAGGGACAAGGGGGGGGCTCAGAGGTGTCCCCCCCCCCCCGGGGTTCGGGGGGGGCCATGCTGCGGGGGCCGTGGGCGGGTTGCTGGGACGACGCGCCCGGCTCGTCACGAGCACCGGCGACACGCCAGCTCCCTGGGGACCCTGCGCCGGGGGGGGGACACACACCGGACCCCCACCCAGCCCCATGGGCCACCCGTGTCCCCTCGGCCCCCTCTGTCCCCTGGGGGGCACAGGGCTGCGGCCCCCCCCCCCGTCCTTGCCCGCTGGGTGCCAGCACCCACCTCCCGGGCACCCTTGGGTGGGAGCTGGGGGGGGGGGTCCTGCCCGGCCGACCCCGAGCAGGTATCGTGTCCCCAAGCGCCGTGGCTGTCCCCAAGCCTGCGTCTCCCCAACTGCGTCCATCCCCAAATGCTGCGTCTGTCCCCAGGTCCCCGTGTCAGTCCCCAGGCCCTGTGTCCCCCCCCTGGGGCCGTGTCCCCAGGTCCCCGTGTCAGTCCCCAAGCCCCGTGTCCCTCCCCAGGCCATGTCCCCAGGTCCACGTGTTGGTCCCCAAGCCCCAAGTCCCCCCCGGGCTGTGTCCTGGGGTCACACCGGCATGGCAGTGTGCGTGGCCGGGGGTCACGCTGGTGGCGGGGGGGGGGGGAGGACATGTCATGGGCTGGGGAGGTGGCCGGGCTGGTGGTGACAGCCTGGCCCAGGGGCCACCAGTGGGTGCCACCGGCGGGTGCCACGGCTGGTGTCGTGTGTCCTGTCCCCCCCCCGCATCACCAGCCCTGCCGTTGCCATGGTAACGGGATGCGGAGGATTCTATGCTGCTGCTAAAAATGCCAGAAAACGGGCAGCTGCGGCCTGGCCCATGCCATGCCCCCCACACACACACCCCCCGGCCCCCTATGGCCCCCCCATAGCCCCCCATGGCCCCCCCTGACCCCCCCGACGCCCCCCCCCCGGCCCCCAGTGCTGCCCGAGGGGATGGAAAGAAGGGAGTGGGGGGGTGCAGGGTGCTGGGAGGGGTGCAGGGGTGCGGGGGGGGGTGCGGGGGGGTGTGCAGGTATGCGGGGGGGGCAGTGTGCAGGGATGCAGGGATGTGGGGGGCCAGGGATGCGGGGGTGCGGGGGGGGGGGGTGCGGGGGGGTGCGGGGGAGGCGGGGGGGGGGTGTGGGGGGGGTGGGGGGGGGCGGCCGGGAGCGCTCGCGCCTGCCCGGTTGCGGCGGGGCCGCCGCCCGCCCCCGCCCCCGGCCCCGGCCCCGGGAGCGGCGCTTGGGCGGGGAGCGGCGGCCCCGGCCCCCCCCGCCCCGGCCGCGCCGGGCCCCGGCCCCCCCCCCGCCGCCAGGGCGAAGGACGGAGCCGTCGGGGCGCAGCCGTGAGCCCCGGCCCCAGGGGGTCCCGGGCATGGCCCCCCCCCGCCCCATAGCCCCGCCCCCCCCGTGCTCCCCAGCCCCGTGACCCCCATAGCCCCCCCAGCCCCCACAACCCCCCCAGCCCTATAGCCCTCTCACCCCCCATAGCCCCCCCAATAACCCCCCTTCCCTCCTCCCCCCCACCCCCCCAGCCCCATAACCCCCCACCCCCATAACCCCCCCTCGCTCCACCCCCCATAACCTCCCCCCCCACTCCTCCCCCCACCCCCCAACCCCCCCGCTCCCCGCTCCACCCCCCCACCCCCCAAATCCCTCCCTTTCCACCCCCGTACCCCCCGTTCCTCACCCCCTACCCCCAAAACCCCTTAACCCCCCGCTCCTCCCCCCCCTTTTTCCCTCCCCCCGTGCCCCCCCCCCGCGCTGGGGAGGGGGGGGCGCCCCCCCCGATGCCCCCCCGGCCGCGCACCCAGGGGGGCGGGGGTGGGGGGGGGGGGGGGGGGGCGGCCCCGTTCCCGGTGGCGGCGGGGCGGGGGGGTTGGGGGGGGGGGTTGGATTTGGGAAGGGGGGGGGGGCGGCGGCGGTGCCAACCCCTCCGGGGGCGGGCGAGCGGGGAAGGCTTCGGGGAGGCAGGGCCGGGGGTGGGGACGGCGCCGAGCATCCTCCGGCACCGGCGGCCGCCGAGCGGCGAGGGGCGAAAAAGGGGAGGGGGGGGGGGGGCCAGGGCCGGGCGGGGGGGGGGGGAGGTCGCCGCCTGCCTGGCTGCTGGGGGCGGGGGCGGGGGGGGGTGCGGGGCGGAGGGGGGGGGCTGCCCTGCCCGCACCCATGAGCAGGACCACCGGCCTCCAGCGCCGGACCACCTACCTCATCTCCCTCACCCTGGTCAAGCTCGAGTCGGTGGCACCCCCGGGGGAGCCGGAGCAGGTGGGGGGGGGCAGCGATGGAGCCCCCCACCCCAGCCCGGGGGACGCTGCCCGCCCCGAAGACCCCGGCGGTGGTGGCGGCAAAACCAAGAGGCCCGAGCGGCTTTTCCAACGCCAGGACGCTCTCTGGATAAGTACAACCGGCTCCGGCCCCCCCGAAGCTCCGGTACCCCCCGCTAGCCCCCAGACCCCCAGTCCTAGCCCAACATCCAAGGGCGAAGCTTCAGTTGCCCCCCGCTTGCCCGAACCCCGCGGCGGGCATGGCGCCCACCACCCCCGCTCGCCCGCCTCGACGCCTGCCGCCGGCCCGCCCGCCGTGCCCCCCAAACCTGACCCGGCCTTGTTGCCCCCCGCCGTCCCCCCCAAACCTGACCCGGCTTTGTTGCCCCCCGCCGTCCCCCCCAAACCGCCCGGCTGCCCCCCGCCGTCCCCCCAAACCCGACCGGCGTTGCTGCCCCCCGCCGTGCCCCCCAAACCCGACGCCCTGGCTCGGGGGGCCAAGGGCACCTTGGAGGCTCAGGGGGAGCGGGGTCGGACCCCCCTGGAGTGCCCCCACCCTTTGGCACCCACCCGCCGCCCGCTGCTGGCCCAAGCCAGTTGGGGTCACCCCGAGGGTGCCCCGGAGGGGGGCAGACCCCCCTCCCACCCAGCACCCGGAGCCTCCTCCCCGCACCCGGCCGCTGGCGCCCGCCGCTTACGCCTGGCGGGGGCCAAGGTGGGCGCCGAGGCCAAAACGGGCAAAGGCCCCCCCAAAACCCCTGGGAGCCGCCTCTCCTGGCCCGAGGGCGAGGGCAAAGGGCGCCCCAAAACTGGGGGCAAAGCTGGGGGCGAAGGGGGCCCCCGGCCACCAGCGCGGGCTCGGCTCTCGCCCCGCAAAGGCAAAAGCAAGACCTTGGACAACAGCGATTTACACCCGGGGCGGGGGGTTTGGCGCCGGCGCCCGCCCCCCCCCCGTTGGCCCCCCCCCTGTCACCGAAACGGGGCTGAAGCGGGGGCGCGAGGGCGGCCGAGCCTCCACCCGCGACCGCAAGATGCTCAAGTTCATCAGCGGGATCTTCGCCAAGAGCCCAGCGGCCACCCCCACCCACCCCGCGCCCCCCTGGGCCCTGCTCAGCACCGACCTGGGCAGGGGCCCCCCCCCCAGTGAGTACCGGGGGGGGGGGGGGCAGCTGGGCCCTGCCTCAGTTTCCCCCACATCCCTCAGTGGCCTAATGGGGGGGGGGTGTGGGGCGGGGGGTTGCGCTTGCCGGCCATGCCCGTGTGGGGCTGTGACACCCGTGGGGCAGGGGGACCCCTGCGCGCCCCACGGCGGGGGGGGATTGGTGGGTGCCGCGGCACGTGGTGGGGGCTCGTGACGCACCACACAGGGCCACCCCCCCCCCACCGCCCCCCCCCGGGGGGGCCCGGCCCCGGCCCCGCCCGCCTTGGGGTCCCGTGGGGGGACCTGGGGGGGGGGGGGGGCCTCAGGCACTGGCTGTGGCGGGGGCTCCCGTGCCTCAGTTTCCCCGGCGGGGCTGGCTCCATGGGGGCCAACCCCCTCGCCCCCTCTTGCCATCCCAGCTGTCCGTCCGTCCATCCGCTCCTCCATTCCCGTCACCATCTGCCCGTCCATTCGTCCCACCGGCTGCCCCCGCTCCCGTCCCCCCCCCCAACGGTGCCGTGGGGCGCGTGGGTGCTGGGGGTGGCAGCGGGGGACACACGGGGGTGGCAGCTCGGTGACAATGTGTGGGGTGAGGGGCAGTGGCGTTAACCCCTGGCCTGCTGCGGGGAGCAGCCCTGGCCTACGGCACATGGGGGAAACTGAGGCACGGGGGGGGGAGCCTCTGCTGCTGCCCTGCCTCAGTTTCCCCTTCTCGTGGTGCGGGGGGGAGGGGTGAGGCTCCGCGCTGTCCGGGGGGGTGGGCGGGGGGGGTGGGGGGCACAGGCAATGTCCTCGTACCCGCCCCCCGCCGTGTGCTTGTGCCACGCCACCGCCGCGTGCCCCGACCGTGTTGGTGGGCACCACGTCCTCGAGTCCATCGTGGGCTGCGCCGCCGCCTCCTCGCGCCACGCTGTGTCCTGGTGCCCATCGTGTCCCCGTGCCACACCACGCCATGCTGCCACCATGCTCCTCTGCCCATCGTGTCCCCCCCCCCCCATGCTGCGTCCTGGTGCCCATCATGTCCCTGTGCCACGCCGTGTCCTCCTGCCATGCTGCGTCCTCCTGCCACGCTGCCACCGTGCTCCTCTGCCCATCATGTCCTTATCCCACGCCATGTCCTCGTGCCACGCCGCGTCCTCCTGCCTGCCACCTTGTCATGTGCCGCCTTGCCCCCTCCCCCCCCCTTTGTCCCCCGCCGCCCCCGCCGGGCTCGGTGCGGTGCCGTTGCTTGGTGACGGCTCGTGGCCGCCCACGCAGGATGCTGCTGGCGGCGCTGCTGCAGGGCTGGGGGCGGCTGGGCCCCCACCCTGCGCTGGGGTGCTGGGGGGTGCGGGGGGCGCCCAGGCACCATCTCACCCCTCTCCTCCCCGCAGAGGCCTTGGTCAACAGCCAGGAATGGACCCTGAGCCGCTCCGTCCCCGAGATCCGCCTGGTGGGTACCATGGCCCCGTGGCCCTGTCCCGTGTCCCCCCATCCCCGGCCGCCCTGACGCCCCCTTTGCCTTCTCCCCAGGGCGTCCTGGGCAGCAGCAAGAGCGGGAAGTCGGCTCTCGTCCATCGCTTCCTCACGGGCTCCTACGTGGGCCTGGAGCCCACCGAGAGTGAGTGGCCATGGGGATGGGCATGGCTGTGGAGCTGGGCATGGCCATAGGGTTGGGCATGGCCATAGGGTTGGGCATGGCTGTGGGCCTGAGCTTAGCCATGGGCTGGACAAGGCCATGGGGCTGGGCATGGCCATGGGAATGGACAAGGTCACGGGGATGGGGGGGGGCCAGGCATGGCCATGGGGATGGTCAAGGCCACGGGGCAGGTGGGTCTGGTGCTGGGCAGCGGGATGGGCAAGGGCTGAGCGTGGCTGTGGGGACAAGGCCATGGGGATGGACAAATCCACAGGGACAAGCAAGGCCATAGGGTTGGGCATGGCCGTGGGCCTGAGCTTGGCCATGGGCTGGACAAGGCCATGGGGCTGGGCATGGCCATGGGAATGGACAAGGGGGGGCCGGGGGCCGGGGCGGAAGGGTCATGGCTGGGCATGGCCATGGGATGGCAAGGCCATGGGGACAGGTAGGGTCATGGCATTGGGCATGGCCATGGGGATGGTCAAGGCCATGGGGACAGGTAGGGTCATGGTGCTGGGCATGGCCGTGGGATGGGCAAGGTCACGGTGCTGGGCATGGCCACGGGGCTCCCCCATCTCCTCCCTCCTGCTCCAGGTGGCCAGTTCAAGCGCGAGGTGATGGTCGATGGCCAGAGCCACCTCCTGCTCATCCGGGAGGAAGGAGGCACCCCGGATGCCAAGGTAGGTGGGGGCTGGGGGCCCGGGGGGGGCTGTGCCAGCTGGTGCTGAGCCCTGACCCCCATCTGCGTCCCCCCCAGTTTGCCAGCTGGGCAGACGCCGTCATCTTCGTCTTCAGCCTGGAGAACGAGAGCAGCTTCGAGGAGGTGACGCAGCTGCACGCGTTGCTCAGCGGCTACCAGGGTGCCAGCGAGGTGGCCCTGGCGCTGGTGGGCACCCAAGGTGAGCTGGGGACGTGGCACCCATGGGGACTGGGGGGGAGCAGGGAGGGGACCACCCCTGCCTCATCCCCCCCTGCTCCCCCCAGACAAGATCAGCTCCTCCAACCCCCGGGTGATCGAGGACGCCCGGGCCCAGGCGCTCTGCGGGGACATGAAGAGGTGCCTCTACTACGAGACCTGTGCCACATACGGCCTCAACGTGGACCGGGTCTTCACTGAGGGTGGGTGTCCCGGGGTGCTCAGCTCGGCTGGTGGGGCCGGTGTAGCTGGGGGGGGGACAGGGGGGTGCTGGGGGGGGGGGAGGGGGCCGGGGCGGGACGTGGCCGGGGGGAGGCGATTGTGGTCAGGGTGGGATGGGGACCGGCCGGGGGGGGGGGGGACGGGGTAGGCCAAGGGGGATGGGGATGGGCCGGGGGCTGGTGACCAGGTAGGTTGAGACTGTGGCCAGTGGCCAAGGTGGCACAGGAGTCATGGTTGGGTGGGCTGGGGACTGTGGCGAGTGTCTGGGGTAGGATGGGTGTGTGGCCAGTGGCTGGGTGGGATGGGGACCATGGCCAGTAAGGGGTGGGGACCGTGGCCAGATGGGATGGGGACGGTGGCCAGTAAGGGATGGGGACCTGGCCTGAGGGATGGGGACGGTGGCCAGTAAGGGATGGGGACCGTGGCCAGATGGGATGGGGACCATGGCCAGTAAGGGATGGGGACTGTGGCCAGATGGGATGGGGACCGTGGCCAGTAAGGGATGGGGACCGTGGCCAGATGGGATGGGGACGTTGGCCAGTGAGGGGTGGGGACTGTAGCTGGTGGCCAGGTGGGCTGGGGACCGTGGCCGGGGTGGGCCAGGAGCCGTGGCCAGGTGGGCTGTGGCCGGTGGCTGGGCGGGCTGGGGGTCTCGGCAGCGTGGCCCCCCCGTGACACGCGGCTCCCGGCACAGTGGCCCAGAAGGTGGTGGCACTGAGGAAGCAGCAGCAGCTCCTGGCGTCCTGCAAGTCCCTGCCCAGCACCCCCAGCCACTCGGCCGCATCCACCCCCGTCAGCGGCACCCACCCCGGCCAGGTACCCCCCCACTCCCTGTCCCCCGCCCCCGGCTTGCCCTTGCCCAGCCCTCCAGCCACGGGGGGGGGCAGGGCTGCCCCCCCGCCCCCCTGGGCACCCCCAGCTCCCTGCACCGCGGGGCCAAGCGCCGCACCAGCCTCTTCGCCGTGAGTGCACCAGGACCCCCACGGTGGCACCGGGGGACGGGGGGCACCCGGGGGGTCCCCCTGGCAGGGTAGTGGCATCATGGGGCACATGGCACCCACGGTGTCCCCAGGAAGGGGAGGGGGGTGGCACAGGGGATAATGTGGCACCCAGGGTGTCCCCTGGCAGTGTGGTGGCATCATGGGGCACGGACACCCAGGAAAGGGGGGGGGCCCAGGAAGGTGGGGGGGTGGCACAGGGGTACACGGATGGGGCAGGGCCCCGGAAGGGGAGGGGTACAGGGGGACATGTGGCACTGGGGTTGTCCCCTGGCATGGTGGCGGTGGCACAGGGGGACTGTGGCACCCAGGATGTGTCCTGCCCCCCCAGCAGGGTGGCGATGGGGGACGCACATGGCACCCAGGGTGTCCCCCAGGAAGGTGGGGGGGTGGCACAGGAGGACACACGTGGCAGCTGGCGCGTCCCCACCACGGGGCTGTGGCAGCGGGGGCCACGTCAGTACCCCAGGGCATCCCCACAGTGGGACCGCGGCGGTTGGGGACATGGCACCCTGGGTCCCCTACATGCCCCCTGCCGCCCCCCCCCCCCCCCCCCCCCCCCCAGACGCGCCGGGGCAGCGACTCAGAGAAGCGGAGCCTGGACAGCCGGGGCGAGGTGGCCGGCAGCGGCCGCGCCATCCCCATCAAGCAGGTTGGCCATGGTGGTGGTGGTGGCACTGGGATGCCACCAGGTCCCCAGGCGTCCCCTCCTGCTCCCCCCTCACCCCCCCGCTTGGCCCCCAGAGCTTCCTGCTGAAGCGCAGTGGCAACTCCCTCAATAAGGAGTGGAAGAAGAAGTACGTGACCTTGTCCAGCAACGGGCTCCTCTTCTACCACCCCAGCATCAACGTGAGTGGCCTTGTCCCCACCCTTGTCCCCAAGGTCCGGGGTGGTGGGGGGGTGTGTGGAGCCCGGTTCTCAGCCCCTCCCCGCCCCCCCCCCGCCCCGTGGCAGGATTACATCCACAGCACCCACGGGAAGGAGATGGACCTGCTCCGCACCACCGTCAAGGTCCCCGGCAAGCGCCCGCCCCGCGCCATCTCCGCCTGCGGTCCCTCGGCCAGCGTCAACGGGCTGGTGAGGGACGGGGGGGCGGCACCCGAGGGGGCTGGTGAGTGTGTGTGTGTGGGGGGGGCACTGTGGTGGTGGTGGTGGTGGCATTGGGGTGGTGGTACTGGGATGGTGGTGGTGGAGGCACTGGGATGGTGAGCGTCAACGGGCTGGTGAGGGACGGGGGGGCGGCACCCGAGGGGGCTGGTGAGTGGTGGTGTGGGGGGATGTGGGGTGGGGTGGTGGCTGGTGGTGGCACTGGGTGGTGGTGGTGGTGGCACTGGGATGGTGGGGGTGGTGGCACTGGGTGGTGGTGGTGGTGGCACTGGGATGGTGGTGGTGGTGGCACTGGGATGGTGGCCCTGGAGTGGTGGCACTGGGGTGGTAGTGGTGGTGGCACTGGGATGGTGGGGGTGGTGGCACTGGGGCAGTGGTGGTGGTGGCACTGGGATGGTGGGGGTGGGGATGGCCCTGGGGGGGTGGCCCTGAGGGGGTGGTGGTGGTGGCACTGGAGGGGTGGTGGCACTGGGGTGGTGGTGGTGGTGGCACTGAGGTGGGGGTGGCACTGGGGTGGGGGTGGTGGCACTGGGGCAGTGGTGGTGGCACTGGGATGGTAGGGGTGGGGATGGCCCTGGGGGGGTGGCCCTGAGGGGGTGGTGGTGGTGGCACTGGAGGGGTGGTGGCACTGGGGTGGGGGTGGCACTGGGGTGGTGGGGGTGGCACTGAGGTGGGGGTGGCACTGGGGTGGGGGTGGTGGCCCTGGGATGGTGGTGGTGGTGGTGGCACTGGGGTGGGTGTGGCCCTGGGACAGGGGGCACAGCCCGTGTCACCGCTCCTTGCCCGCCCGCAGCTGGCGCTGCCCCCGTGGGGCTGAGCCCCCCCCCGGAGCCGGGGCTGAAGGCCGAGAGGTCCCTGCAGCGCTGCGCCTCCGCCTCCAGCGCCAGGCTGCCCGGTGAGTGCCCCGCCCGGGGACCGCACCCCCGGGGACCGCCACCCCCGGGGACCCGCCACCCCCCGGGACCGCCACGCCCGGGGACCCACCACCGCCCAGGGACCCGCCACCACCCGGGGACCCACCACCGCCCAGGGACCGCCACCCCACGGGGACTGCCACCCCACGGGGACCCGCCACTCCCCAGGGACCCACCACCCCCGGGGACCGCCACCCCCGGGGACCGCCACCCCCCCGGGACCCGCCACCCCCCCGGGGACCGCCACCCCCGGGGACCGCCACCCCCCGGGGACGCCACCCCCCAGGGACCGCCACCCCCGGGGACCGCCACTGCCCAGGGACCTGCCACCCCCCGGGGACCCGCCACTGTCCAGGGACCGCCACCGCCTGGGGACCGCCACCCCACGGGGACTGCCACCCCACGGGGACCCGCCACTCCCCAGGGACCCACCAACCCCGGGGACCGCCACCCTTGGGGACCGCCACCCCCCAGGGACACGCCACCGCCTGGGGACCGCCACCCCCGGGGACTGCCACCCCCCAGGGGACCCGCCACCCCCCGCGACAGAGCTGGGGACCTCCCCCGAGGTGGCCCCACTGAGCCCGGTGGCTCCTGGTGAGCCTGGGGACCCCTGTTCGGGACGGGCTCTGGTGGACTTGGTCGCCCTGGTGGCTCCAATGGCCCTGGTGAGCCCCCTTGGTCCTCCCACCCGGGCCCCCCCCCGGTGACCCCAGTGGCCCTGGTGAACTTGGTGCCCCGGTGGCTCCAACGGCCCTGGTGAGCCCCCTTTGGTCCTTGTCACTCTGGTGGCCCCGGTGACCCTAAGGAGCGCGGTGGCCCTGGTGAGTTCAGTGGCTCCAGCGTGCTGTCCCTCAGCAGATGTCCCCCCCGCCTTCGAGGCCGTGTCCAGCCCCGGTGGCTCGGGCAAGGACCCCCCGCCGTCACCCATGGTGGACAGGAAGAAGCACCGGCGGAAGAAGCTGATGACGCCCTCCAAGACGGAAGGCTCGGCTGGGCAGGCGGAAGGTGAGCGCCGGGGGGGACGCCGCCCCGAGCCCCACGCACAAATGGCTGGTGACACCAGTGACACCAGTGACACCGCCACCGCTGCACCCCCAGGGCGCCACAGGCCGAACAGAGGATCTGGGCCTGATCCTGCCCCCCCCCCCCCATTGCCACGCTCAGCCACTGCTGCCCACGCGTCCCCTCCTCGCTCTGCCATCGCCGTCCCCATGTGTACCCGTGTGTGTCCCCCCCCCTCTCGTGACACTCGTGACTCTCTCTCCCCCCCCCCTTTCCTCTCTCTGCTCTCGCTGCCCCGGACCCTCCGCCAGCCAAGCGCAAAATGTGGAAATTAAAAAGTTTTGGTAGTTTAAGAAATATTTATAAAACAGGTAAAACGGGGCGCGGGCCTGCCCCCCCCCTTCCTTCCCCCCCCCTTTTCCCCCCTTTCCTCCTCTTCTTCCTCCCCTCTTCCTCCTCTTCTTCCCCCCCTCTTCCTCCTCTTCTTCCCCCCCCATCCTGCATGTCCTGTCCTCGCCTGCGCCACTGCATCCCCCGCTGGGAACGGGGGGGGGGGGGGGGGGGGGGGGGGGAACCAGTGGGGGGGGAGTGTGGGGGGTGCTGGGGACCGGGGGGGGGGAGGTCCTGGGGACCAGCAGGGTGGGGTCCCCCTTTTGGGGGTGGGGGTGGGGTTCTGGGAAAGCCCAGCACACACCCACCCCCAAGCATGGGGGGGACCAGTGGGGGGGGGTGGGGTGTGCCGGGGACCAGCAGGGTGGAGACCCCCTTTTGGGTGCGGGGGTGGGGCACTGGGGAAGCCCAGCACCCCTCCCCCAAGCGTGGGGGACACGCCCTGCCACATCGCCCCGTCCCACCGAGCGTGAGGGTTGCCCACCCTTGTCCCACCGCTCATTTTTTTTTTTTTTTTTTTTTTTTTTTTGGGGGTGGGGGGCTTGTGTCACGGGGGGGTTGTGTCCTTGTTCCCGCAGAGGAGGAGAACTTTGAGTTCCTGATCGTGTCGAGCACGGGGCAGACGTGGCACTTCGAGGCGGGCAGCTTCGAGGAGCGCGACGCCTGGGTGCAAGCCATCGAGAGCCAGATCCTGGCCAGCCTGCAGTGCTGCGAGAGCAGCAAGAACAAGGTGGGGACCCCCCCCTCGGGGGTGGGGGTGGGGGCCCACATGATGGCACTGCCTCCCTCACACCCCCTCTGTGCCCCCCCAGGCGCGCGTGGACAGCCAGAGCGAAGCCGTGGCCATCCAAGCCATCCGCAACGCCCGGGGCAACTCGCTCTGCGTGGACTGCGGGGCGCCCAGTGAGTGGGGGGGATGGGGGGGGGGGGGGGCCATGGGGTGGGGGGAGACATGGGGGGCGTGGGGGGCCATTGGTCACACAGGGCCATGGGCCATGGGGGGGACACGGGACATGGGGGGACATTGGTCACTGAGGGCCATGGGGGGGCCACGAGCCATAGGGGGGCCACGAGCCATTGGGGGCCACTGGTCACACAGTGCCACAAGCTATGGGGGGGACGCGGGACGTGGGAGGACATTGGTCACACAGGGCCATGGGGGGCCACAGTCCATGGGGGGGCCATGAGCCATTAGGGGCCACTGGTCACACAGTTCCAGGGGCCATGGGGGGCCACTGGTCAGTTGATGCCATGGGCCATGTCATGCCGTGGGTCAGTTGATGCCACGGGCGGGCCGGGCCAGCCCCATGGGGTGCCGCAAGCCAAGGGGTGCCACTTCCCATGCGATGGCCAGGCCGGGGGCCAGACAGCACCAAGGGCCACCCAACGGTGCCGACGGTCCCTGTTCACACCCCCCTCCCCTCCCCCTCTCCCCAGACCCCACCTGGGCCAGCCGAACCTGGGGGCCTTGATCTGCATCGAGTGCTCGGGGATCCACCGCAACCTGGGCACCCACCTCTCCCGTGTCCGCTCCCTCGACCTGGACGATTGGCCGCGGGAGCTGACGCTGGTGCTGACGTCCATCGGCAACCTCACCGCCAACAGCATCTGGGAGAAGAACCCCCAGGGCCGCTGCAAGCCCACCCACGAGTCATCCCGGTGGGTGTCCCCACCTTCCCATGGTGTCACCACCATGCCACCTTCCTGGTGCCACGCGGTTCCCCTGATGCCACCCGTCTCCCCAGGGAGGAGCGGGAATCGTGGATCCGGGCTAAATACGAGCAGCGACTCTTCCTGGCGCCGCTGCCGGCGGCCGAGGCGCCGCTGGGGGAGCAGCTCTTCCGCGCGGTGCAGGAGAAGGACCTGGAGATGGTGCTGCTGCTCCTGGCCCACAGCAAGAAGGAGCAGCTCAATGTCAGCCCCAGTGACAAGGACCGGCGCACGGCGCTGCACGTGGCCTGCGACATGGCCCTCGTGGTCATCACCCAGCTGCTGGTGTGGGTACGTTTGGGTGGGGGGGTGGGGGTGTAGGGGGTTGGGGGAGGGCATGGGGTGGCCGTGGGGCACATGGAATGGGCATGGGGACCATGGGGTGGAGGGGGGGGGGATAGTGTGGTCGTGGGGACGGTGACGTGGTCATGGGGGATGTGGCGTGGTCTTGGGGAGCATGGGAAGGCTATGGGGGACGTGGCGTGGTCACGGGAGCATGGGGGCCGGGGGGAGGGGGGGGCCGGGGGGAGAGGGGGGGGGGGGGGTGGCCATGGGGACCGTGGTGTGGCCATGGGGGGAGATGGCGTGGTCATGGGGACCACAGTGTGACCATGGGGGGAGGTGGCGTGGCCATGGGGGAGATGGAGTGTCCATGGGGACCATGGGGTGGCCATGGGGGGAGGTGGTGTGGCCATGGGGACCATGGTGTGGCCATGGAGGGAGATGGGGCGGTGGTGGGTGGCCATGGGGGACCATGGTGTGGCCATGGGGGAGATGGGGTGGCCATGGGGGGAGATGGGGTGGCCATGGGGACCACGGGGTGGCCATGGGGGGAGGTGGCATGACCACGGGAGATACGGCACAGCCACGGGGGGGATAAAGCCCATCCATGGGGGGGGAGGGGAACACGGCCTGGCTACCGGGGACATGGCCACGGGGAGCATGGCACGGCCACGGGGACCATGTCATGGCCACGGGGACCACGTCATGGCCACGTTTCGGCTGTACCCGCAGTACGGCGCCGACGTCCGGGCGCGGGACAGCCAGGGTCGCACCGCGCTCTTCTACGCCCGCCGCGCCGGCAGCCAGGAGTGCGCCGACATCCTCCTGCAGCACGGTTGCCCCGGCGAGGGTCCCGGTGGCCCGGGGCCCCCCCGGCCCCCGGTGGGGCCCCCCCCCCCCCCCCCCCGGCCCGCATCCCCCGCTCCCCGGACTGCGGGTGCCCCCGGCTCGGCCCCGGCGTCGCCCACGGTTTGTATTTTTGATGCTCTATTTATTACTCAGCTCCCGCTGGGGTTGGCCCCCCCCCCCCCCCCAGGTGTCCGTCCCCCCTCTGCCTCAGCCCTCCACCCCATGGCTCACGGTGGTGGCACCCAACCCCTGGGTCCCCCCCCAACCCCCCGGGGTCCTGGGGGGGCCCGCCGGTGCCGTGGCCGGGGCCACCTGACACCCGTGTCACCCCACCCGTGTCACCCCACCCTGTCACCCCACCCGTCACCCCCCCCCCGGCACAGGTCACACACCCACCCTGCTCCGTGGCACCCTCTTTGCATCCCCCCGTGCCCCCCCCCCCCGCCCCCCGGCTCCATGGCAGGAGCAAACCCCCCCCCCCCCCCCCCCCTTTTCACAACAACCTTTTGTACACCTCCCCGCCCCCCCCCCCGCCGTGGCCTGACCCCCCCACCCCCACTTTTTCTCAGCGTCCCCTTGGGAACCTCTTTAATTTATTGCTTCGTTTAGCGTTAGGATAGAGCCAGCCCCCCCCAGCCACGGTGCCACGGTGCCCAGCGGGGGGGGGCAACCGCCAGCAGGGACCCCCACCCCCCCACCTCTCCCGCTGGCCGTGTGGGGGGCACCCACCCTGTCCCCCACTCCAGGACCCCCCCCATGAATGTAGGGGCACCCCCCTGCTGTGACGCCCCTGACGCGCCCCGGTGGGGCTGAGCCAGGGCCCCCGGGTTGGGGGGCTGGGGGGGACAGGGGGGCCATGCCGTGGCGGGCGGGGGGGGGGCCATGCCGTGGCCTTTTGGGGAGGGGGGGGCCGGGCCATGTACAGCGTTTTCATCCTCGGGTTGTAACTGTAAGTACGTAACAATGTCGGATTGGCGCTGTGACCGTGGCCGCTCCCACCCCGCGTCGTGGCATGGGGGGCACGGGGGGGGCACCGGAGGCGGGGGGAGCACCGGGAGGACACACACACACACACGGGTTGGGTCATGGGGAAGGTTGGGGGGCTGGCCATGGGGCCCATGGTGTGGCTGAAGCCTGGGGTGGTGCTGGGGGCCACCCTGTGGGGCCAGTGCCGGTGCCAGGGGCCACCCCATGGGGCCACCCCGTGGGGCCTGTGCCACTGTGGCAGGGGCCACCCCGTGGG
>CM067102.1:5508653-5523869 GCA_034008185.1 Gorsachius magnificus | reverse complement strand
GGGTTTTCGGGGCCCCCCCCCCAGGGGACTCAGGGCTCCCCCCCCCACCTGCACAGAGCACGGCGAGCAGCACCCATGGGTGCATGGCGGCCGCCCCCGGGGTGCTGGGAAGGAGAAGTGAGAGGGGTGGTGCTGTGGTGAGCAGGGGGGGGGGGGGGGGTTGGGTTTGGGGGGGCGGGGGGGGGGAGGGGCACCCGCTGCATGCTGCGAAGCAGAACGGGGGTGGCCCCGGCACCCCCAGGGGGGCCCGGGGGGGCGCTGCGCATTGCGCCGCCAAACAAGCTACATCCCGAAATGGGGCTGACCCCCGCCAACCAGGTGCACCCTAAAATGGGGTTGACCCCCCCCACCCCGCCCCAATGAGCCGCCCCCCAAAACTGGGGTTACCCCCCGTGGGGGTTGACACCCCCCCCCAGCTGTGCCCTGAAATGGGGTTACCCCCCAATGAAGTGTGACCTGAAATGGGGGCTCACCCACCCCCCCCCCAGCCAGTACCCCCGGGTGGGGGTGACCCCCAAGTCTCCCCCCCCCCCCCCCCCGGGTGGCGGAAGGGTTGGGGTTTTCTGCCGGGGGGGCCAGCGCCAACCCACCGTGGGGGCCCCGGCGCCTGCGCCCCCCCCCCCCCCCGGATGCCTGGGGTGGGGGTGGGGGGCTCGGGGGTGCCCCGTGTGGGAAATCAGCAGAAATTGGATAAAACGGTCCCAAAAAATGAGGGGGGGATTGGCTGAAATGGAGAGAAATAGATAAAAAAAGGGGGGGGGGGTGGGCAGACAGCACCTGCGAATTGACCCAAAAAAGGGGGGGGGGGGGGAACACACACAAACCCATCTGGAATTGACCCAAAATTTGGTGAAATAACTGCCGGAGTGGGGAGGGGGGGGGAAAGAGTTGGTATTTGGTGAAATTGCCCCAAAGCTGGGAGAAAATGACCCTAAATGAGGAGAAATTGCCCTAAAAGGAAATTCCTAAAAGGGGAAGAAATTGCCCCCAAATGAGGAGAAATTGACCTAAAAGGGGAAGAAATTGCCCCAAAACTGGGGGAACTGACACCAAAATGAGCAAAAATGGCCTCAAACAGGGTGAAATGGGCCCAAACCGGGGGGAAACAGCCCGAAAAATGGGCAAAATCAACAGGAAAATGGGCAAAATCAACAGGAAAATGGGGAAAGTGGCACAAAAGTGGCTGAAATTGCCCCAAAACAGGGCGGTGGTGACACCAAAGGGGGGGAAATTGACCCAGACGGGGGGGGGGGGGGAAAGGGCCCAAAATGGGGTCCCCCGGGGGGGGGGGGGGAAGGGGGGGGTTTGGGGTCGCCCCACGCGTTGCGGTTGTGCTGCCGGTGTTTATTGTCCACGTTCAGCCGCGTGCGCCCAGTGCTGCACCCCCCCCCGTCTGCCCCATAGATCCCCCCCCAGGGCCCCATAGATCCCCCTGACTGCCCCATAGATCCCCCCCGACTGCCCCATAGATCCCCCCCAACTGCCCCAGAGTTCACCCCCACTGCCCCATAGGTCCCCCCCTGACTGCCCCATAGGTCCCCCCCCGACTGCCCCAGAGTTCACCCCCACTGCCCCATAGATCCCCCCTGACTGCCCCAGAGTTCACCCCCCACTGCCACTCCCCCCCCCCCCCCAAAATACAAAGGCTTTGGCATGTGCAAGCAAAGAGCAAGTGCGACCCACGGAGGCCCCCAGTGCCCCCCAGTTACCCCCAGTGCCCTCCCCGCCAGTGCTTCCAGCTGTGCTGAGACGACCCCATGCTGTGGAACAAGTCCCGGGCCAGACCCACGGCCCCCCATGGGACGGTCATGGAGACCCCCCCTGGTATGGTCATGGTGACCCCCCCCCCCCATGGGACGGTCATGGTGACACCCATGGGATGGTCATGGGGGCACCCCATAGGATCGTCATGGGACCCGGGGGGGGCCCGGGGGGGGACCGGGGGTGATGGGACACCCATGGGACAGTCATGGGACAGTCATGGTGACACCCCACGGAACGGTTATGGGGACACCCATGGGATGGTAATAGGAGGCACCCATGGGACGGTCATGGTGACACCTCATGGAATGGTCATGGGACAGTCACGGGATGCCCATGGGACAGTCATGGGGGCACCCATGGGATGGTCAGGGGACACCATGGGACGGTCATGGGGACACCCATGGGACAGTCATGGTGACACCCCTGGGACGCCCGGTTGACCTCTGTGGAGCACCCTACGCCACCGCACCCCTCAATGGTCCCATGCATGAGGCCTCCAAACCCCCATGACCACCCCGTCCCATGGATCCACCACCCGTGCGGTGGCCGTGGGGCGTCCTGTTGGCCCGCCGTGGGGCACCCCACGCCGTGGGGCACTATGGGGGGGGGCGGTGGTGGCCTCAGCCGAAGAGGCGGAGGAAGCAGGGCTGGCAGTAGGGCTTGCCCTCCTGCTCCTGGAAGGTGCCCTTGGCCAGGGGCCGGAGGCAGAAGGCGCAGACGAAGTGCTCGGGGTGGAAGCGCTGGGCCATGGCGGTGACGCAGCGGCCGGCGATGGGCTCCCCGCAGCCCCGGCACAGCGAGCCCCGGCGGGCATGGAAGTGTCGCTCGCAGTAGGGGTGGCCACCGTCCTCGAAGAAGGTGCCCCCCACGAAGGGAGCGAAGCACTCCTGGGGACATGGGGGAGGTGGGGATGTGGGATGGGAAGCGCTCCTGGAGGTGGGAGGTGGGGACGTGGGGACCTTGGGGACCAGGGGATGTGGGGACCTTGGGGACCAAGGGAGGTGGGGATGTGGGGGGGATGGGATGTGGGGAAATCAGGGACCAGAGGAGGTGGGGATGTGGGGGCCTCAGGGACCAGCGGAGGTGGGGACATTGGGGACATCAGGGACCAGGGGAGAGGGGGGACATGGAGACCTTGGGGACCAGGGGATGTGGGGACCTTGGGGACCAAGGGAGGTGGGGATGTGGGGACCTTGG
The DNA here is from genome assembly GCA_034008185.1 of Gorsachius magnificus. NCBI lineage: Eukaryota > Metazoa > Chordata > Aves > Pelecaniformes > Ardeidae > Gorsachius > Gorsachius magnificus. Next base: position 5,520,908 of record CM067102.1, on the reverse strand, counting down.
GGACCAGGGGAGGTGGGCATTGGGGACATGGGGAGGTGGGGACGTGGGATGTGGGGAAATCAGGGACCAGAGGAGGTGGGGATGTGGGGGCCTCAGGGACCAGCGGAGGTGGGGACATTGGGGACATCAGGGACCAGGGGAGAGGGGGGACATGGAGACCTTGGGGACCAGGGGATGTGGGGACCTTGGGGACCAAGGGAGGTGGGGATGTGGGGGGACCTTGGGGACAGCGAGTGGGTGAGGGGAGGTAGGGGAGTGGATGGGGACGACCATGGGGATGGGACCAGAGGGAGGTGGGACATGATGGGGACAGGATATGGGACAGGGATGGGTGACCTGGACAGGAGTGGGCATGGGACATGGGAGGGGGATGGATTGGATCAGGGACCAGAGGAGGTGGGGATGTGGGGGCCTCAGGGACCAGGGGAGGTGGGGACATTGGATCAGGGACCAGAGGGGCCTGTGGGGACCAGGGGAGGTGGGGGCACCTTGGGGACAAGGGAGGTGGGGATGTGGGATGTGGGGAAATCAGGGACCAGGGGAGGTGGGGATGTGGGGACCTCAGGGACCAGGGGAGGTGGGGACGTGGGATGTGGGGACCTCAGGGACCAGGGGAGGGGGGGATGTGGGGGCCTCAGGGACCAGGGGAGGTGGGGACATTGGAGACCTTGGGGACCAGGGGATGTGGGGACCTTGGGGACCAGGGGAGGTGGGGGCATTGGGGACATGGGGAGGTGGGGATGTGGGGACATCAGGGACCAGGGGATGTAGGTGGGGATGTGGGGGCCTCAGGGACCAGAGGAGGTGGGGACATTGGGGACCTCAGGGACCAGGGGAGAGGGGGGACGGGGATGTGGGGACCTTGGGGACCAGCGGAGGTGAGGACATCAGGGACCAGGGGGTGGGGGGGGAGGTGGGGATGTGGGGACCTGGGGACCAGGGGAGGTGGAAGTTGGGGACGTGGGGACCTTGGGAGGTGGGGACGCAGGGACCTCGGGAGGGGACAGGGGGGGTCCATACCCGGCAGACGAAGCACTCAGGGTGCCAGAGCCCCCCCAGGGCGGCGACGTAGCCCTCCAGGATGGGGCGCCCGCAGCCCCGGCAGCGGCTGGAGAAGAGCTCGGCGAAGTCCTGGCGGCAGAACTGCTGGCCGTCCTTCTCCAGGAACCCTGGGGACACCGCGGGGGGGGGGGACAGTGTTGGGGACGGGGGACATGACGGGGATGGGGCGGTGGCAGGGACAGGAGGTGCAGGGACAGGAGATGGGAGCCACGGAGATGGGGATGGGGGGAGGGGGGGGGGAGGGCAGGACCACGGGGGGGGGGGGGTGGTGGGGCGGGGGCATGGCGTTGGGGACGTGTTGGGGATGGGGACACGGGGGCCACCCACCCTCCTCGCCGAAGGGCTGCCCACACTTGACGCAGCAGAAGGCTCGGGGTGCCAGTTCTTGTCCAGCGCCGTCACCATTTTCTGGGGGGGGGAGATGGGGACGTCACTGTCAGCCTCCTGCCCCCCTGTAAGGTCCCACTGACCCCCAGAGCCCCCCCAGAAGGTCCCAGCACCCCCAAGGAACCCCAGAAGCTCCCATAGCCCCCCAAGGAGGTCCCATAGGCCCCCCAGGAGATCCCATAGCCCCCCCAGGAGGTCCCATAGCCCTCCAGGCCCCAGAACTCCCATAGCCCCCCGGAGGTCCCATAGCCCCCCAGAACCTCCCATAGGCCCCCCAGGACTCCCATAGCCCCCCCAGTGCACCCCAGAACCTCCCATACCCCCCCCCCGGATGTCCCATAGCCCCCCAGAAGCTCCCATAGCCCCTCCAGGGCCCCCCAGAAGCTCCCATAGCCCCCCCAGGAGGTCCCATAGCCCCCAGAACCCCTCAGGGCACCCCAGAACCTCCCATAGCCCCCCCCCCGGGGGGTCCCCCCACCCACATCGAGGATGGGCTGGGCGCAGCGGGCGCAGCGGGGGGCGAAGAGGCGCCCGTAGTCGCGGGGGCAGTAGGGGGCCCCCTCCCTCTCGAAGAAGTTGCCCCCCCCCAGCTCCTCCCCGCAGCGGGCACAGACGAAATGTTCGGGGTGCCAGGCGCCCCCCAGGGCCCTCACCGCCTGCGGGGGGGGGGGGGGGAAATAAAGGGGGGGGTCCAAGGGGTGACGGGGGGCCGGGGCCCCGGTTGGGGGGGGGGAAATAAAGGGGTTTGGGGGGGGAAATAAAGGGGTTTGGGGGGGGGAAATAAAGGGGGGGGTCCCAAGGGGTGACACCCCAGGGTTTGGGTTGGGGGGGGAAATAAAGGGGTTTGGGGGGGGGGAAATAAAGGGGGGGGTTCCAAGGGGTGACACCCCGGGGTTTGGTTTGGGGGGGGGGGGGGGGGGGGGGGTTTTTTGGGGGGGCCAAGGGGTGAGGGGGTTTGGGGTGGGGGGGGCACCCCAGCTTTTTTTGGGGGGGGTGGGGTGTCCCAGCTGGGTGAAGTCTGGTTTGGGGCTGGGGGGGGGCTCTCTTTGGGGGTGCAGCAGAGGCCCCCTCCCCTTTAGGCCATGCACAAAGTGAACCCCATTTCAGGGTACAACAGAGGGATTCCCCCCCATTCTTTTGGGGTACACCCTCCCAGTTTTGGGATAAACCCCCCCAATTTTGGGGATGCCACGGCACCCCATTTTGGGTATGCCCCCCCCCCCAATTTTGGGATACGCCCCCCCAGTTTTGGGGTATGCCATGGGCAGCCCCATTTTGGTGTACACCACCCCCCAATTTTGGGGTATTCCCTCCCCAGTTTTGGGGTACACCACGGCAGCCCCTTTTAAGACGCCCCCCCCCCCCCCCCCCCCCTTCCCCCCCCCCCCCCCCCGCCCCCCCCCGAGGGGGGGCCCCCCCAAACCCCCACCTTCCCGGCGATGGGCTTCTGGCAGCCCCCGCAGAGCCCCCGCGCCCCCGTGGGGACCCCCTGGCGGTTCAGGTCCGACTGCAGCAGCACCAGCATCGAGTCCAGGCTCCCCCCCTCCGGGACCCCCTTTTTTGGGGGGGGCTGCAGAGGGGGGGGGGGGAAGTGAGTGTGGGGGGGGGCAGGCACCCCCCCCCCCCCCCCCAAAACCCCGGGGGCCTCACGGTGCGGCGGAGGTGGAAGTCAGAGAGCGAAGCCATCAGCTTGTCCAGCTCCTGCGTGGCCGAGGTGGCCGAGGGGGGGGGCGCCGGGGGGGTCCCCGACCTGATTTGGGGGGGACAAGGAGAGGGTTGGGGGGGGAATCCAGAGGGGGGCCTCGACCTGATTTGGGGGAGGGGGGAGAGATCCAGGGGGTCCTTGAGCTGTTTTGGTGGGGACACACACACACAAGGAGAGGGGTGGGGTGGGGATCCGGGGGGTCCCCGACCTGATTTGGGGGGGGGGACAAGGAGGGGTAAGGGAGGGGGGGTTGGGGGGGGTCCCTGGCCTAATTTGGGGGGGGGACAAGGAGAGGGTTAAGGGGAGGGGGGGTTTGGGGGGGGTCCCTGGCCTGACTTGGGGGGGGGACAAGGAGAGGGTTAAGGGGAGGGGGGGTTCGGGGGGGGGTCCCTGGCCTGATTTGGGGGACGGACAAGGAGAGGGTTGGGGGGGGGGGGGATCTGGGGGGGTCCCTGACCTGATTTTGGGGGGGAGAGACAAGGGTGTGTGTGTGTGTGATCGGGGGGGGTGGGGGGGTGGTGATAGAGGGGCTGGTAAGTGGGGATGAGCCTGTTTTGGGGTGGTGCTGGGGGGGTAACCCCATTTTGGGGGGGGATAACCCCATTTTGGGGTAGTGCTAGGGGGGGTGTGTTTTACCCCATTTTGGGGCGCTGCTGCCCCCTCCCCCCCCCCCCCGGTGACACACACACACTCACCGGGGGGGGGACGCCTCGACTTCAGCCTCATCCACCGCCTCCTTCCTCTTCGCCCCCTCGGGGCCCTTCAGGGGGGGGAACTGGGCCAGGATCTCATCTGGGGGGGGGGTGGGGGGGGGTGTCGCAGTGTGTGTGGGTCACTACCAGTTTTGGGGTCCACAGCAAAGTTTTGGGGGTTCTCAGGGTGATTTTAAAGCACACCCCCCCCCCCCCAGGAGATTAGAGGTCCACAGAATGATTTCTGGGGTCCCCAGGGTGATTTTTTTTTGGGGGGGGAGGGAGGGGTATTGGGGTGCCCAGGGTGATTTTTGGGTGGGGGGGCAGATTTGGGGGTACCTGCGATGGAGCTGTGGGTGGCGTTGAGGTCACGGAGGAGCCGGTCGAGCTCCCCCAGGCTGGGGGGGGTTGGGGGGGGCCGGGGGGGCCGGGCCTTCTGCACCGTGCTGGGGGACAGGGACACCGGGGGGGGGGGACGGGGACACTGGGGGGGTGGGACATCCCCTCCCTGTCCCCAAGGTCCTCTCCACTGTGTCCCCCCCCCGTTTCTCCATCCTCCCCCTCACAACCCCCCCTCCCTGCCCCCCCATGTCCCCCGTGTCCCCTCCCCTGTCCCCAGTGCCCCCCATGTCCCCTCCCCTATTCCCAGTGTCCCCTCCGCATGTCCCCAAGCTCCCTATACCTGTCCCCAGTGTCCCCTCCCATGTCCCCAGTGTCCCCCCATGTCCCCTCCCCTGTCCTCGGTGTCCCCTCCCCATGTCCCCAAGCTCCCTGTACCTGTCCCCAGTGCCCCCCCTGCCCAGGTCCCCCCCCCGCCCGTGTCTCCCATCTGTCCCCAGTGTCCCCTCCCCATGTCCCCAGGCCCCCCCTGTCCCCAGTGTCCCCCTCCCCTGTCCCCAAGCTCCCCGTACCTGTAGAGCTGCTCCGTGTCCCCCCCTGGTGCCTGGGGACCGGCACGTTGGGGGTTAATGGGGACCTGGGATGTTGCCCTGCCCCCCCCGCGGTCCTGCACGCCCGTCCCCCCCCCGGCCCCCCAGGTCCCCAAAGCCCCCCCAGGTCCCCAAAGCCCTCAACATCCCCCAATGTCCTCAGGGCCCCCCATGGCCCAGTGTCCCAAAGCCCTCATGTCCCCAAGGTCCCCAACACCCCCAAAGCCCCCCTGTGCCCCCAAACCCCCAGGGTCCTCCAATGTCCCCAACCCCCCCCCCCCCCCTGGCCCCCAAGGCCCCTCCATGTCCCCAAGCCCCCTGTCCCCAAGGCCCCCCCCCCCCAACCCCCGGGCCCCAACCCCCCCCCCCCCGGCCCCCAAACCCCGTGACCCCAAAGCCCCCCATGTCCCCAGGGTCCCCCACATTGCCCAGTGTCCCCTCCTGGCCCCGAGATGCCCAAGCTCACTGGGCCGTAAGGGGGGGGGGGTGGCCGGGGGGGGTCCCCGCCGGGGGCAGAGGGCGGGGGGCAGTGGGGGGCCACCCCTGGTGGGTCCGTCAGCAGCACCGGCCGCCGGGCGAGGTGGGACGTCGTTGTCTCCAGGTCGGCCAAAAGGGCGTCTGGGGGGGGTGGGGTGGGGGGGCGTGAGGGACCCGGGCATCCGGGCACCCCACCTTCCCAGCACCCACGGAGCCAGTGGTCCCAGCACCCATCCATCCCAGCACCCATCCCTCCCAGCACCCATGGAGCCAGGGGTCCCAGCACCCATCCATCCCAGCACCCATGGAGCCAGGGGTCCGACCATCCCAACACCCACGGAGCCAGGGATCCCAGCACCCATCCATCCCAGCACCCACGGAACCAGACATCCCAGCACCCATCCATCCCAGACCCATGGAACCAGGCATCCCAGCACCCATCCATCCCAGCACCCAGGAACCAGGGCCCCCCCCCACCCGCACCCACGGACCCAGGGGTCCCAGCACCCACCCATGGAGCCAGGGATCCTGGGGGGGACCCATCCATCCCAGCACCCACGTCCCCATGCCCCCATGCCCCCGCCGCTCGCCATCCCCAGCGCCAGGGCTGCCCGCCCGTCCGTCCGTCTGTCCGTCCGGCGGCAGGGATGGACAGACAGAGGGACGCGGCGGCTCCGGCCGGGGGGGGCCCCCCCCGTGACGCGCCCCGCGCGGGCCCCTCGGTGCCCATGTATGGAGCGCCTGGACGCCTGGGCCCCCGCCAGCCACGGGGCGGGAAGCGGCCGGACGCCTGGGCCCGTGGGATACGGCGGGACAGACGGACAGCGGGATCCATGGGAGGGACAGACAGACAGCGGGATCCATGGGATATGGGGGGGGGACAGACGGACAGCGGGCCTGGGATGGACACGGACGCGGGATCCGGGGGGACGCGACAGCGGGTAGGGGGGGGGGGACAGGACAGACAGACATCTGGGCCAGGGGACACAGGGGGGGACAGACAGACACCAGGGCCCTCACCATGCTGGAGCGCTTTCACCTCCTTTATTGTGCGTTGCCTTCACCACAGTCACAACCCCAAAACCCTGTGAAATCAACCCAAAACCAGCTCCCCCCCCCCCCCAACACTGCGGGGTTGCCCCATAACCTGGGGGGTGTGTGTGTGTGTATCCCCCTGTCACATGGCGGGGGGGGGGGGGGGGGAGCTGAAACCGTGTCACCTTCCCCAAATCTGGGCCTCCTCCCCCTGTGCCACCTTGGGGGGGCCCCCGGGGTCCGTCCCCCCCCCCAGCCTCATCTTCATCATCCAAAAAAAACCTTCAACATGGAGACAAGGTCCCCATGGAGGTCCCCAAGGTCCTCAGGGGGGGGGTCACAGAGGTCCCCAAGGTCCTCCCGGGGGGGTCCCCAAGGTCCTTCCAGGATTCAACAGCGAAAAAGGCCTCAACATCTAGAGGAGGTCCTCAAGGAGGTCTGTCTCCCCCCCAACCTCCACACCCTCCTCACCTTCACCCAAGGGATCCCCAAAGTCGCTATGGGCCTTCTTTGTCCCCCTCAGCCATAAAGGGGTCCTCCAGGGTGTCCTCAACATCTTAGGAAGATCCCCTGACCACCACAGCCCCCCCGATTTCCATCTAAGGGATCCCCATGCCTCCGAAAGGGCCCACGAGGTCTTGGAGAACTCCTCTGACCTCCATATTCACATCATCTTCCTGAGCGGTCCCCAACGGTGTCCCCAAGGCCTTAGAGAGGTCCCTGACCTCCATGTCCTCCTCATCTTGATCCAAGGGGTCCCCAACACCCACGGAGTGGTCCCCAAGATCCCCAAAGAGGTCCCCCAAGGTCCTGCTGGGGGGTCCCCAAGGTCTTAGAGAGGCCCCCTTGACCTCCATGGGGTCCCCAACTTCACAGGGGCCGGGGGCCCCAAAGGCCCCAAGGTCCTCCCCCCCCCCCGGGGGTCGTAGCAAGGGGTCGCCCCCACCCCACGGCTCCCCCATGTCAAGGTGGGGCTGGGCCCCCCCGGGTGCCACAGCAGCCATCAAAGCCCGGGCCAAGCGAGGGGGACATCGGGCCAGCCGGGCCACCCGAACCAAGCGGGGGGCCCATTGTGGGGGCCCCCCCCGGAAGGCGGGAGGCAATGGCGGCACCGGCGGCGGCGGGGGACACGGGGGGGGACAAGAGAGGACACCCGTCCCGGGGGCGGCCCCGGCAGCCGTGGATGAAGTGGAGGAGGAGGAGGTCGTGGGGGGTCTGGGCGTAGGGGGGGGGGGGGGGTTGAGGGGGTTTGGGGACACCTGGGGACATGGGGACGGTTGGGGAGATGGGTTGGAGGACACTGGGGACACCTGGGGACATGGGGACAGTGGGGGACAGGGGTTGAGGGGGTTTGGGGACACCTGGGGACATTGGGATGGTTGTGGACAGGGGTTGGAGGACACTGGGGACACCTGGGGACATGGGGATGGTTGGGGCCACCTGGGGTTGAGGGGATTTGGGGACACCTGGGGACATGGGGTGGGGGGGGGAGAGGGGTAAGGGGGATTGGGGACACCTGGGGACAGGGGACGGGGAGGTCTGAGGACAGCAGAGGAGAAGAGGACAGCAGGGGACATTTGGGGGGTCTCGGGGCCACTTGGGAACGGAAGTTGGGAGGGTCTGGGCACAGCTGGGGACAAGAGGATGCCCGGGGACGTTTGCAGCCCTTGGGGACACTTGGGGACATGGAGGAGGCCCTGGGGAAAATGGGTCTGGAGATACTTGGGGACATGGGGACACAGGGGACAGCATGGGTGGGGGGTAGAGGGTCACAGGGGACAGGGGGCGAGGGGACCCTGTAGGTCCCCATGACTCATCACCGTCCCCATGTCTGTCTGATGGTCCCCACAGGTCCTCGGCGTCCCTGTGTCCCCACAGGTCCTTGGTGTCTCCATCTGCGTGCACCTGCAGGTCCCCCGTGTCCCCAAGAGCACCCGTGAGGCCCCACCTGGATGTCCCCAAGGCATCCCCAATGCCCCCCCGGTCCCACCCCGGTGTCCTCGCCTTCCCCCGGCGCGCCCCGGTCCCCCGGCGCGTCCCCAGCGTGTCCCCGCAGGAGGGCGATGGCGTCGGCAGCATAGAGGGCGAAGGCCGGGGGGGGCTCGTAGGGGGACACGGGGCCCCGGGCCACCGCTGAGAGCAGCAGGGCCACCGCCCCCCCTCCCCACAGCAGCCCCCGCGCTCGGGGACGCTGGCCTGCACGTGCCAAGGACACGTTGTCACAGCAGCGTCACGGCAAAGGGACGTCGTGGGGCATGCCAATGTGACACCAAAGCTGTGGGTCACGCCAATGTCATGGAGCATGCCAACGCCCTGGGTCATGGCCAACGCCGTGCGTCACCAACCGGGTCATGCCAATGTCATGGGGCACACCAATGCCCTGGGTCATGCCAACGTCATGGGGCACACCAACGTCGTGGGTCATGGCCAATGCCATGCGTCACACCAACGCAACACCAACGCCATGGGTCATGCCAACATCACGGGTCATGCCAACACCATGGGTCACGCCAACATGACACCAATGCCAACGTCATGGGGCACGCCAACGTGATGCCAGTGATGTCACACCAAGGTGTGGGGGGCGCTGTAAGGTCTAGGGCCACCCCCCACCCCCCCCCAGGGGACATTGGGCCGCACACACCAATGACGTGGTGGGGGCACGCGGAGGGACCGTATGGGAAACGTAGGGGCAGATCCATAGGGGAACTATAGGGTGACAGGGAGGAGATCTACGGGGACCTATGGGGCTGCTTATGGGGCAGCCATAGGGGTTGGAGCCATAGGGAAGCTGTGGGGCTGCCTGTGGTCTATGGGGCCACCTATAGGGAGCATACGATGGAGGCACTGCCCCCGCCAAAGAAATCCCGCACCCCTGTGGGATCTACAGGCCGTTTCCGGGACCTCCTATGGATCCCATGGGCCTCTATAAGCACCGGAGACAAGTGAACAAGCGGGAATCCACGAGGAAACCCCCCAGGTGGGTTCTGGAGGGCCACAGGGGCTCTATAGGGGGCACATGAGGTTCTATAGATGATGTATAGAGCTCTATAGGGGACCTATAGGCCCAGACGCAGGGGATTGCATGAGTGGTCTCCTGGGTGAGACACGGGGATGGTTCTGGGGACCATGGGGGCTATAGGGACCTTGTCTATAGGGAACATATAGAGCTCTATAGGGGACATAGAGGCTCGGCTGCAGGGGAAAGCATAAGGGGACAGGGGGGGGGGTCGCGGACGCCGAGCAGGGAAGCTAGGGGGTCTATAGGGTCAGTACCTGGCGAGCAGGGGCAGGGCGGTGGCGCAGGCCAGGCGGGCCGGGGGGGCCCCGCAGCGCAGCATGTGGGTCAGCAGCCCCACGCCGAAGGGGGCCGCTGCCGCCGCCCCCAGGTTGCGCAGGAGACCCTCACCTGGGGGGGGGACAGACATATTGGGGGGGGGGGGGGAAGATGGGGGGGACATACGGGGTGGGGGGGAGATGGGGGGTGTGTGTCAGCTCCACAGGATTCTACCTCCTCCTGCCCCCCCCCGCCCCCCTCACCCCAGGAGACCCGAAACAGCACCCAGGACTCCCCCCCCCCGGGATGGCCCCCAACCCCAGGCCCCCCAAAAGAACTGGGGACCTCCAAAAGCGGGGAACCCCACAAAGGCCCCCAGGAAGCCCCAGGGACCCCCCCAAAGGCCAACAAGGACCCCCCCCCGGGCTGCCCCAAAGGCCAACAAGGACCCCCCAGGGACCCCTAAAAGCCAACAAGGAAGCCCTAGCCCCCCCCAAAGGCCCCCAGGAAGCCCTAGACCCTCCCCAAAGGCCCTTCCAGGTCCCCCCAAAGGCCAGCCATGACTCCCAGGGAGCTCCCTGAAGCCCACCCCCCCACCGAGGGGTCCCCCCAACTCACCCAGCTCCTTGAGACGTGCCTGGCGGGGGTGTGGGGGGGTGGCCGGACGCCTGGGTCCCCCGGGCCGTGAGAGCTCCTCAGCCTGGGGTGGGGGGAGGCCGAGGACCAGCCAGGAGTGGAGCAGGGAGGGGACGTAAGCCCGGACCAGCGCTCCCAAAAAAGCAGGATGCCCTGTCAGGCGCTGCAGCACCCGGGCAGCCCGGGGGGCCGGGGCAGGGACCCCCGTCAGGTAGCGGAGGAGCCCCGAAACGACGGGGGCAGTGGCCAGGGCTCGGCTGGGCTCGTCGGCGGCTGCTAGGCGCCCCAAAAGGAGGAGAGCGGGGGCTTCGGGGAGCCAGGGCCCCCTGGGGGCGGGGGGCGGGGGCGGGGGCAGGGGGGAGGGGGGGGGGCTGAGCAGTTTGGATGGGGGGGGGGCCGGGACAAGCCCGGACCTCCCCCCCCACCCCCCCAGCACTAAGGGGTGGGGGCTGCCCCGCACCCCCATGGGATTGGGGGCCCCCCCCCCCAAGGGCCCCCCCCCCCGCCCCCCGGGGGGGCCCAAGCCCCCCCGCCCCTCGAAAGGCCTCGTCGTGTCCGTCCCCCCACTCACTTGAGTCCCCGCAAGCTCCCGGCGGCTGCCCCAGCCCCGGGGGGGCCAGGCAGCTCCCGGGGGAGATCGCAGGAGGCGGCAGCTTCATCCTCCTCCTCTTCCTCCTCCTCTTCATCCTCTTCCTCCTCTTCTTCATCCTCCTCGTCGGCCCGGGCCCGCAGGACGTCGGCGAGCAGCGGGACGAGCCCCCGGGCTTCCAGGGCCACCAACGCCTCCTGGTCGTAGGCGAAAGCGGCCAAAGCCAGGAGGACGCGGGGACGCCAGGGCCGGGCGCGGGGCTCGGCCAGGAGGCGCAGGAGCAGCCCCAGCCCGCCGGCCGCCCGCACCCGCGCCCGGTTGACAGCTTCGCGGCACAAAAGGCAAAGCGCCCGGACAGCCACGGTGGCACCGGTGACGTTGGGAGATGCCAACGCCCTCCTCACCTCCTCGGTCACCGCCTCCACCGCCCCGGCGGCCCCCAGGGCGGGTCGGAGCGGGGCGCGGGCGCAGGCGTTGGCGATGGCTCCCAAGGCGGGCTGGCGGTGGTCCCGCTTGGCGTGGGCGGCCGGGCGGCCAGGGCGGGCAGGCGGGGGCCACGTCGTCGGCCGAGGGGCCGGGGGTGTCGGTGAGACCCCGGGCGCGGGCGAGGGCCGGGCAGGCGGGGTGGGCCGGGGAGAGGGCGGCCAGGCGAGGCCAGGGCGCGGACGGCCCCGGCTTGGCCCAAAGCGCGGCGGGGCGCCGGGGCGGCCCCCAGGATGCGGAGGGCGCGGGCGGCGCTGTGGAGGCACTCGGGGGTGCCACAGGAGGCGGCCAGGGACACCAGGAGGGGACCGGCACCTGGCAAGGGAAAGGGGGGAGTGGAGGGGACCCTTGGGGACACCCTGGAGACCCATCGGAGACACCCTGGAGACCCACCAAGGGGGACCCACCAAGGGGGACCCTTGGCGACACCCTGGAGACCCACCAAGGGGGACCCTTGGGGACACCCAGCAGACCCACCAAGGGGGACCCTTGGGGACACCCAGCAGACCCAAGGCTCCCGTGGGAAGACGCCCGCGTCCCCTGGGGACCTCGGGGACCCCCTCGGGGACCCTGCTTACCGGCGTCGAGGACGTCGCGGGCGCCGTCGGGCTCCAGCGCCAGGTTGGCGAGGGTGCGGGCCACCCGGTTCTGCACGCTCTCGGGCCCTGGCGAGGACAGCAGGGCCACTGCGGGGACAGAGGGCAGAGGTCACGGCTGGGAATAGGTCAGGGGGCAGAGGTCACGGCTGGGGACAGGGGGTCACCCTCAGGGACAGGTCAGGGGTCACTGCGGGGGGAGCTTTGGGATTCTCCAACGACCCTCAGTGGGGCTTGGATTGAACCATTCCCGGGGGTGGGGTGGGCTCTGGGCTGTCCCATTCCCTCTGTGGGGGGGGTCCAGACCTAATCCCACTGTGTGTGGGGGCTCTGAGCTGTCCCATTCCCCCTGTGGGGGGGTGGTCCCAGGGGGGGCTGTGTCCCTTG
>CM067102.1:5492642-5508153 GCA_034008185.1 Gorsachius magnificus | reverse complement strand
TCCCTCCTTTCCCTCTTCTCTAACTCCAGCACATCTCACAGCTCCTGCAAAACGATTGAGACACGTGGCCTTGCTCACGTGCTCTTCCGCCCTACGGTCCTTTGGGTTACACATACACACCCTGCGATTCCCGTTGGGAGCCTGTTCTGCTGCAGACTGTGATGAGCAATCCTTCCTCACACGGAGAGGCAGACTCTATCTTGCCTCAGTGGGGGCAGCTGTCAGCTCCACGCCCTTGATTTTTGCTTCTTGACCTTCCTCCGGCCTTAGCCATGGCAGCTTCTGCCCACGGCCAGTAACGGCTCCACCTTGTCGACACAACCCAGGGAAGTCAACGGCATCCCCAGGGCAGGATCGCACAACCGCATCCTCAGCCCGGCCTCCAGGAGAGGGAAAGGAGCAGCGGCGGCCGGGATTGCCACCGACAGCCCCCAGCCAAATGCCCTCCTTCCGCAGGGGCTTCGGGAGACGCCGCTCCTTCCCCACGCTGCTGCCAACGGCACCCACGCCCCAGCTCAAGCCAGCCCGTCCCAGGGACAGCCCGTGGCCTTCACCGCGGCTCTTGGGGGCGACCGGGGCCTACGGCACAGGCTGCAGGGGAGGGGCTGGAGCTGGGGGCAGCGGCGGGGCCGGGGCAGGCTCGGGGGAAGCTGTGCCCACCTGCGGAGGCGCCCGGCATCCCTCCCCGGGGGGCGTCCGTCTCCTTCCCCTCTTCCCTTCTCTCCGCTCCCGGCCAACTCCCGGGGGGCTCGCGCCCCCCCCCGCCCCCCCCCCCCCCCCACTGGCTCCGGCCAGCCCCGCCTCACCTCGCTGCCGCGCCGCCATGCTGCTCCCGCTCACCGCGCATGCGCCGCCCGACAATGACACACCACAGGAGCCACGGCCGGCGCGCCAATGCCGCACTGCAGCTCCGCCACTCGGCCACCAGGCGGCAGCAGCAGCCCCAAGCACCCAGCGGGCGGCGGCACCGGCACCGCGGTTCCGCGCTTTGCGGGCCGAGCGCCCACCGGCCGGGCCGGGGTTCCCCAAGGCCGCAGCATCGCCCCGCCGTTACCAGCGGACAGCAGCGCGGACCGCAGCGGCACCCCCGCGCATGCACAGCACCCCACCGTCGGCCACCGGGCGGGGCGGCACCGCGCATGCGCTGTCGAGGCGCAGCCGCAGCGCTGGCAGGGCAGCGGCAGGTACTGGGGCTCTGGCACGAGTGAGTGCAAACATCAGGCCCTGGAGTAGGGAAGAAAGCCCTGCGACCCAGGGTCTGTGGGGCTTTTGGTAGGGTGGGCTGTCCCACTGAGGCACCGGTACAGTGCAGTGATAGGGGAAAAGAAACGGACAAGAAATAAAAAATAGAAATGGGGACGTGGACAAAGGTAGATGTAGAAAGAAAATTTCTAGAAGTGACAGGGTACAAGAAACATAGGCAAGAGCTAACAAATAGGGACAGGGAGCAAGAAAGAGGGAGATGTAAAAGGAAAAAGGGGGAGAGGGGAATGGGAAAAAAAAGAAGAAATAAGGACGAAAAGAAAATTTTGAAAGCAACAGGCTACAAGAATCCTACGTGAGAATTAAAAAAAATGATAGACAGCTGCATAGAGGGAGACGTAGGAAGAAAATCTGAAAAGCAATGGGCATGAAAAAAAAAAAGGGGGTCAAGAAAAACCAAAATTAAAGATGGGATGGAGAGGCAAAATTTAAAATGGGGTAAAAGAAACACAGGAAAGCATTAAAAAATAGGGACAGGGTACCTGATAGACGGAAACCGTAGTGGGTCGACTTTGGCTGGCCGACAGGTGCCCACTGAGCCCCTCTATCACTCCCTCTCCTCAATAAGGCAGGGGTAGAAAATACAACAAAACAGCTTGTAGGTCAAGGTAAGGACAAAGCAATCACTCACCAATTACTGTCACAGGCAAATCAGACTCAAGCTGGGGAAATTAATTTTATTTACTGTCAATCACAGTCAGAGTAGGACAATGAGAAATAAGAACAAATCTAAAAACCACCTTCTGTCCCACCCCGCTCTTCTTTGCTGAGCTCATCTTTACTCCCGACTTCTCTATATCCTACCCCAGAGCAATGCAGGGGGACAGGGAGCAGAAGGTGCAGTCAGTTCACCACACGTTGTCTCTGCTGTTCCTTCCTTCTCACGCTTTTCTTCGGCTCCAGCGTGGAATCCCTCCCACGGGGCTACAGGCGCTGACAAGAGTCGGCTCCAGCACAAGCTCTGCACGGGGTCACAGCTTCCTTCAGGCACAGGCACCTCCTGTGACATGGGGTCCTCCATGCTCTGCATGGGGACAAGCTGCATCGCCATGGTCTTCCTCGCAGGCTGCAGGGGAATCTGCTCCCATCCCTGGAGCATCTCTTCCTCCTCCCCCTGCTTCTTCACACACCTGAAGAAGCCTGGGAACATTTTGATAACAACAATGGCGATGAGCCTGGGCTGGCAGACAGCCAAGGCATCGCTGCTTCTTCTGTGCTGCTGTACCGGACAGGCTGGAACTCCAGTGTGAGCTCAAGTCGAAGGGACTGTGACCTGTGGGCGAGTCCGTGTGGGAGCTGGACACCCCAAAGCGTCTGTGGCCGTGGATAAGCCCATGCCAGAGCAGGCACATCTCGAGCCATTTGTGCTGTGGTTATGCCCGTGCCACAGCAGGTCTACCTCTGAAGGGATGGTGGGCCAAGGAACCACACTGGAGAAGGTCCACCTCGAGGCATCTGTGGCTGTGGATAAGTCCATGCTGCAGCAGGTACACCTGGAAGCATCAGTGGCTGTGCATGAGGTCATGCTGGAGCACTGCAAAGCACATGGCCATGGGTAAGCCCGTGACAGAGCAGGTCACCCCTGGAGGGATTCCAGCCATAGGTAAGGCCAGGTTGCAGCAGGTCTACTTCTGAAGGGACTGCGGCTGTGGATAAGGCTACACCAGAGCAGGTCTATCTCTGAAGGCATCAGCAGGCATTGTGGCACCATTAGGGGGGCCCTGAACGGGCCAGAGAGACCAAAGGCGGCTCAGGCATCCAAGGAGGAAGTCTGGAGGGCATTAGAACAGAGTACAGAGGTCCTCGGGGACAGCGAGGACGAAATGGAGGCACCCTGGATGGCAGGCAGGATGGCAAGACAGCATCAGCGAGGGGCAACAGGACCCCAAGGGCCTGTGACTCACCACAGCTCTTGTGCCGACAGGAGAATTTGACAGTTCAGACGCTTCCTTCTCCTTCTCTCCTCTCTTCCTCTTCCATAACTCCGGGCTCTTGGCTGTCCTCCAGCTAAGAGAATACCTCTGCACAGGAGCGTAGCGCCGCGCTCCTTGCCGCTCCCGCCAGTGAGCGTGGCGCTTGCCCTTTGCTGCCTGCAACACACCCTATGGGCTAGGCTGGATGGGCTGCTCTGCTGGTGCGTCAGGTGAGCGGCTCGGGTCCTCTGGCTGCTTCACTCGCCTCCTTAAAAGAACCACTTCAACACTCCTGTCCCCCTGGGACAGGGTATGGTGCAGACTGGAGCAAAACAAAATAATAAAAGGCAGCAAACTGGATAAAAGTAGATGCAGGAAAAAAAAAAATCAAAAGCAACATAAGACTGGGCAGACAGGAAATAATAAAAAAAAACAGGGCTGGACATCTTAATAAAAGTAGGCATAGAAGCAACATTTTAAAAGCCAAGGGGTTAAGAGGGGAAAGACTTAAACAATAATGATAGCAAATGAAAAGGCAGGCATAGAAAGAAAATTTTAAAAGCGAGGCCAGTCAGGAAGGAGAAGAAATTAAAAGAGCGAAGGGGATAAAGGTGAAGTCATGGGCTGGCCCTGGTCGGCAATCGGGCACCCCCAGCCGCTCGCTCCCCCTCAGTGGAACGGGGGGGAGAACCAGAAGAGTGAAAGTAAGAAAACTCGTGGGTTGAGATAAGAACAGTTTAATCACTGAAATAAAATACTTCCCGTTTGGTTTGTACCTTTTTCTGTCGCTTTGGAGGACTGCCGGCCATAGAGCGCGCGGTCCGGGTCCGGACCGAGGGGCACTTCCGGCGATCTGGAGGACTGCCGGCCATAGAGCGCGGTCCGGAGGACCGAGGGGCACTTCCGGCGGTCTGGAGGACTGCCGGCCATAGAGCGCGCGGTCCGGAGGACCGAGGGGCACTTCCGGCGATCTGGAGGACTGCCGGCCATAGAGCGCGCGGTCCGGAGGACCGAGGGGCACTTCCGGCGATCTGGAGGACCGCCGGCCATAGAGCGCGCGGTCCGGAGGACTGAGGGGCACTTCCGGGCGGCCCCGGAGCGCGGTAAGAGCCGGTCCCGGGGCTCCGGTGTCCGTGTCCGAGAAGCCGCCTCGGGCGACGGGGAGCCCGCCGGAGCCCCGGCGGTGCCAGTCCGACCGCGGCTTTCCAGGGCCCGGCGTCCGCGAGGGCGCTTCTCCGCCGCCCGGGGCCCCCCCGGTGCCGGGGGGGGGGGGGGCCGGGAGGGCCGCTCGGGATCGCTGCTCCCGGGAGCCGCCTTCGCCGCCGAAGCGGCGTTTTCAGGCCGGGCGGGGGAGCCTCTCTCCTCCCCCCAGGGGGATTCCCCGGGTGCGGTCGTCGGGTAACGCCGGGTTTCGCCGGCGGCCGGGTGGGATAATTCGCTGTTACCGCACGCAGCGAGCGAGCGACGCGCGCCTGGGGAGGTTCCGGCCCGCCGGGAGGGGGGGCCCCTCGCCGTGCCCCGCCGTGGGTTGGAGGCCCGAAGGTATCGCTGGAGTAAAGCGCTCCCAGTTCCCCTCCCCTCTGGGAATCGTCCGGCTGATGATGATGATGGCGCTGTTGGGCGTCATTAATGCAGAAATTGGACGCCGCTGTCGTTAAGCGAGAGGCGTTAGTGATGTCCAGTCAGTGTTCTGAATGTTTATAAAATTAAATTTAGCTGTGTACTCCCCAAATTTAATTTGCCCTGTTTTTACTTTACTGTTTAGCTCTACTTGGAAGAGTAGAATTAACACCCCTGGTTTCGGGGGGGGGTCCCCCCCAAATGGTTGTGTTTAAATTTGGGTGGTCATGAATGCTCTGTTATTTTTCTAATTTTATTTTAAATCTAAATCTCTTAAAGTTGTTAGTTCTGGCTGAGAATCGTTCCCACCTGTGGATTTCATGAATACCCACGTTTAAACTCGGCCGTTATCTAATGACTCATTTTTACTTCTCTTCACTTAAAAGCTTAAAGCTTCGGTTGCTGTGTGGGTTCGAAGCAGGAGTCGTCATCGCCTCTGAACTCACTCACCCTTGTGTTATCATTTAAGTATTAAACGCTCCCAATCAGCTTTCCAATCTGTTTTCATTTTAAATTCTAAAACTTGCTTATCTCGTTTCCGGTGGGAGTCATTAACGCCTGCAAATTATTTAATAACAGCTATATCTATGTTTAGCTATTAATGACTCTCAACTAGTTTTCTATCTTGATCTCTTGAAAAAGGATTGCTAAATTCTTTTTTTTTTAATTACAATACAGATTAGGAATAATTGCTGCCTGGTTCGTTAAGTAATAGCTACGATTAAATTTAGTTGTGACTCATCCCTAAATAATATTTCCTGTATTTATTTGCACTCTGACATTTTGATTGTCACTTTGCTACAAGGTGTGATTAACTAGCACCTGTGGCTTATTTTTTTAATACTAACCAGGGTTATTTCTGTGCAGATACTAATCCCCATTAGTGCTCGGTTATTTACATTTTGCTGCTTGTGATTTCATAATATTAATTGGGAGTAATTACTGTCTGTAAAGTTCTGCATAATAGCTAGAGTCCAGGCATTATTTACTCATAGAGACCGTTCTAGTTACTGTTATCTTAAGTTTTTATTCTAGATGTTTTAAAGCAAGTACTAAGTAGTAAAAAATAAAATAACAGAAACCAGGGACGCTGAAAATCCCAGGAAAAACAACAGCAGCATCTTGGTGGGACCAGAGGTCAAACAAGCGCTTTGGTCCAGCTCGCTCGCTCCAGGATTTCGCACGTCGGCTCCGCCAGCCCTTTCTTCTGGGAACCCCAAATCCCTGGGGGAACGAACGTGTGTGCAGTAGGTACACCGCAGCATCGGCCCGCTGGCTGTGCTGCACCCAGCCATCGCTGCTGCACTGACAGGAGCCCAAGCACCTGCCACCCCCACGGCCAACGGTGCATCAGACAAAACCCGCAACCACGCCGAGACCGCAGGGAGGCAGCGGAGACGGCGGCGAGGACAGGCCCATCGCAGCAGGTACGATGCATAATGCTGAAATACGGTGCCAGGCGACACGCACGCAGCGCACAGACGCACGGCCGTCCTTAGCGTCTTCACGACTCCATCTTGACATTGCGGTTCACCCTCACCTTCCACACCTGCACGCAAGAACAGCCGCCCGCCCGTCAGGTGACACCAGGAGCCGCAAGGCCCCTTGAGTGAGTTTAGTCGTGCAAACCAGTAACGCTTCACAGCCCGACCCTCCTCTGCGCTGGGCGCCTGCTTCACCTCACGCACCCTTCTGCAGCCAGACCCGCAGCCATCTCCCCGCGGTCCGTCACCATGTTACATATGGCAGAGCGGCCGGGACCGGGGGAGAAAACAAAAAACCAGCAGGAGGAAACAAAAAAAGCCCCCCGGGATGAGGATGTGCGGCAGCGCACCTCCTGCTCTGGCTTGGCTTTGCAGCACACCGAGCACCAAACCGAGGAACGGTGGCTGCTGGAGACGACGCCACCCGTTCCTTCGCTGCAGCTTTGTACATCGCACCCACAGCCTGACCAGGTCAGTAATTAAACTTAATTTTACTGGGCAGAACACAAACCTTTCTTTAAATAGCTATAAATAACTTAAGATTATACAGAGTTCCGTGGGTGTTTGGTTAAACATGGTGCCAGCGTTACTAGCAGAAACGGCGTGCTCTAGTTTTCTGTCTGGAAAAGAAAACATGGTGCCATCCACATGTCGGTGTCTATCAGTGCTGCGCGTGCTGCTGAGCTGGTACCAGCACCGCCCTTGGGCAGGACGGGCTGCCAGAGCAGAATTAGATCCCATAGGAATCTCTCTGAAGTATCCCCAGCTGCAGAGTGAATTATTCATTGTCGGTCACCACCAGCAGCTCCGAGTCACCTGAACTTGGAAAAGTTTCTCCAGCCGACTCCTGTAAGAGATGTAAATGGGTCCTAAAGGAGTAGGACCGAAACAAAAACAAACAAAAAAAAAAAAAAAAAACCAACATCAGAAGCTGTACCGAGCACCGTAACTCGCACCCACATGGCTGGAACAGCAGTAAAGGACAAAACAAAACCTCGGGAGAGGTGTTGGGGGCCAGGGAGGACCTGGGGGGCTCGGAGCAGAGCACAGGTCCCCGAGGAATCCGGGGGGGGGGGGGGGGTGGGGGGGAGCGTGCCCACCCTGCAGAGACACCCCCCCCAGACCCTGCAGGGTGCTGGCAGCCCCTTTGCCTCTGGGGCTGGGGTGGAGGAAGGGGGCTGGGGACAGCTGTGGTCCTGCGGGACTGGGGAGCCAAGGCACTGGGGCAGTGGGAGCTGGGGGGGCACGGGTGGCAGGATGCTCCCACAATGATGCCTCTGGGAGCGCTGCCCCCTGCACTTCCACTTGGGGGGCTGGGGGATCCCCACTCCCATGGGCAATGGTGGGACTCTTGGCAGGTCAGGGTGGGCAGTGACACCCACGCCATGCCGGGACAGTGGGACCACAATGGATGGGGGCTCCCTGCCCCACAAGGAGGGGTGCTGAGGCCAGGGGTCCTCAGGCTGCCTTGAGCCCCCCTGCAGGTGGGGTGCGGTGGGGTTTCTGCTCCCCCTGCCCTGGGCAGCACTGGGTAGGATTTGGGGGTAAAGCACTGTTTCCCTGCCAGCCCCCTTGCTGTGCTCTGGGCTGTGGGTTCCTGTTGTGGTCAAACAGAAATGGCAGCGAGAGCTGTCGGGGATGCTGCCTCCACTGGGCCCCGTGCCCAGGGTCTACGCGGCTGCCAGGCCCCCAGCCCCAAAGCTGCTCGTCCTGGGCAAGCCCACTCCCCTGCCCCCCAATTCCTCTTCTCTTCTCCCCAGGGGACAGAGAGCTCCCGGCCCTGCGTGGACCCAGGCACCCATGGCCCCGAGGCAGGAACGAGCCAGGGAGACGCTAGGGCAGGTACGGGGATGGGGCTGGGTTTGGTGCTGGGCTCAGGGCTTGTCCCCACAGGCTGGGACCAGAGGGGGGCAAGGTCAGCGGCTGAGGCTGGGACAGGGCTGGTGCCGGTCGCAGTGGGCACCCCCTCGCTCTCCCATCCCTGCCCTCCTGAGCGCTGTCACCCGTCTCCCTGGCAGGTGACAGGCAGGAGGAGCGCCCGGAGAGGAGGGCCGTGTCGCTGAGCAGAGTGGGAGGGGCCGAGTCCTCCGGGCAGGAGACGGAGCAGGAGCGTGGCGGCAGTGCTGGGGCAGCACAGTCGCGCCCCAACACCTGCGAGGCATGCGGGAAGAGCTTCAGCCTGCGCTCCAACCTGCTGACCCACCGCCGCAGCCACCTGGGTGAGCGGCCCTACGCCTGCCCCGAGTGCGGGCGCTGGGCCCCCTCCTCACCCCCGCGGCTGCACCCGGCGAGCGGCCCTACCGCTGCCGCGACTGCGGCCGCAGCTTCAACGTCAACTCGGACCTGGTGAAGCACCGGCGGACGCACACGGGTGAGCGGCCCTACTCCTGCCCCGAGTGCGGGCGCTGCTTCGGAAGCAGCTCCAACCTCACCCGGCACCAGCGGCTGCACACGGGTGAGCGGCCCTACCGCTGCCCCGACTGCAGCGAGAGCTTCCGGGACTGCCCCTCGCTCACCATCCACCGGCGCGCCCACACCGGTGAGCGGCCCTACCCCTGCCTGGCGTGCGGCAAGGCCTTCACTGACAGCTCGCTGCTGGCCAAGCACCAGCGCACCCACCGCACCGAGAAGTCCTTCCCTGCCCTGCTGCGGCAAGGCTTCCCCAGCTCCTACCTGCTGCGGCACCGGCGCACCCACCTGCCCGAGAAGCCCTACCGCTGCGGGGAGTGCGGCCGGGGCTACAGCCAGTTCGCCCACCTCACCACCCACCAGCGGGTGCACACCGGCGAGCGGCCCTACGTCTGCCCCGAGTGCCGCAAGAGCTTCACCACCAGCTCGGCACTCACCAAGCACAAGCGCGTCCACACTGGCGAGCGGCCCTACGTCTGCCCTGACTGCGGCAAGAGCTTCACGCAGAGCTCCAACGTCATCACCCACTGGCGCCTGCAGCATGGCAAGTCCCTCTGACGGCCCCAGCCATGCCCCCCCGGCACCGGTGTCCGCTCCCTGAGGTTTCTCTGTGCGGTGCTCGGCAATAAAATCTGCCGTCCTGTAGCAGAGGCCAACCAGTGCAGCTGGGATGTGGCGGTGGGGGGCAGATCTGGGGTGATGAAATGTTGCCCAAGGCCCCCCCCCGCCGGCACTGGGGGGCCTCCGGGGCCTCATCAAACCCCTGTTCTCTCCTGGGCCCTCCCTGCCAAGTGGTGGCCATCCCAGATGGCTGCCAGCCCAGAAGCCGCTGTGAGCCAGCAGCTCCTGTCATTTTGCAGGTGGGGGAAACTGAGGTGGGGGAAAGCAAAGGAATTTGGTGGTTTTCACCTGAAAAGGCAGATGCAGAGGCATAACACGGGTCTCTCAGGCTTGGGTATTGGTGGCATCTTCTGGCTTGCCTCTGACCTGTACGGCTCCCGCCATAGAGTGGGCAAAGAGCTGTGGTGCTTAGTTGCTGGCCAGGGTTAAACCACGACACCTTTTGAGGCTGAACTGGGGGGCTTTGGGGCTTCACCGTGTGGCTCGGGGGAGCGGGTGAGCCAGGGGAAGAGGGGGGAGCTGCAGGGCCTGCTTGGAGAGGGGTGTCCCCCGGGGACACAGCAGCCAGCGCCAGGAGCTCCCTGAGCCTGGCGAGGCCCACTGCCGCGCGGAGGATGGGAGACCACAGACGTGAGCAGGAGGAGGATGGCTCTGCCGCCGGCCAAGCGGCTGTGCCCTCTGCATCTGTGGAGTCCCCGTCCCCGGAGCACGTCTGGACCCGGCTGGATAAAGCCCCGAGGAAGTGGCCAGCAGGACCTCGGCTGCAGGAGAGGGGCTGGAGGTCAAGCTCCCCAGCTGCCTCCTGAGCTGCGTTACCCCAGGACCTGCACCCTCCCCCCGGGCTATTTGCAGGTGTGGGGGCACGGAAAGGATTTGTCCCCTTTGCCCAGCCCTTGCTGTCACCCCGCTGCCAGCTGACCCTGCGGAGCCAGGGCTGCCTGGGGACGGGGCTGGGATGAGGGTGGAGCTGCAGGATGGGACACAGAGCGGGTTGGGGATGTAGAAGGGGACACGGAGCGGGACGGGGACGCAGAAAGGGCTGCGGGGGGGGGGTGGCGTGAAGGCGGGCGGCGGCAGCCCCCGCAGCCCAGGGCCCCGCCGGGCGGAGGGAGCCGCCGCCGCCGCCGCTCCTCACCCCCGCTTCCCCCCCCCGGTGACCGGGCCGGGCGGGCGCCGCGGGGCCGGCGGCGGCGGCGCCTCCCGGAGCGGCCCGGAGCGGGGGAGCCGGCCGGCCCCGCCCGCAGGGCCGGGGTGCGGGGCTCCCTCCGCGGCGGCGGCGGGGAGATGCTGGGGCGCCCGCACCCCCGGCCGGGCGGGGGTCCCCGCGGGGGGGCGAGAGCAGGGGACGCGGCTGGTCCGTGCCCGTGCCGGGGGGGTGCCCCTGAACCCCCCCTTTCCCTCTCTCGCAGGTGCTGCCGGGCTTCGAGGCATCGTCGGCGTCATGCAGGAGAGCTACGAGTCCCTGATCCTGCTGGGTAAGGCTGGCGTCCTCGCCTGCGCCCCGCGGCGTGCCACCACCTGCCCCGCCACGCACCGGCCGTCGCCACCAGAGGATAATCCGCTGCCAAAAAAAGACGCATCCCGCGGGTGCGGCGAGAACAAAAGCTGTCCCTGCCGCGCGTTGGCACAGCCAGCACCGCAGGGCTGGGCGCCTGCCTTTGGCATGGCGAGCGTACTCGGCGCAACATGGCGTGTGATTTTTAGCCGGCAGGCACGGGGGGAAAGAAAGTGCAATTTTTATGGGAGTTGGGGGGGGGGGGGTTAAGGCAGTGGGTGCAGAGAAGCGGGGTGCTGGGGTGGCACATCCCTCCTCGGAAGACAGGAGATGCCGGAAGCGAGGTTACCTGCCCAGCGGCTACCGCCCGCTGGCTGGAAATGCTTTTTAGCACCTTTCTCTCCCAGCCGCTCAGCTGAGCACAAAGTGCCCTCCTCCCTTTACAAATAATTTATATACAGTGTTGAATAAACCCCGCGTAACAGACCTGTAACAAACCCGGCGTCTTCTTTCCCCCTTTTTCCGGAGCAGACTTCCCGATTCCCAAGCCCAACGTCATCTCCCGGCTGGAGCTGGAGGAAGAGCTGGGGGTGCCGGACCCGAATGACTCCAAGGAATGGGAGATCCTCAGGGTGGCCCCCGCAGGTGAGCCGGGACCCCGCCCCAAACAGGCCAGAGGTTTTAGCGACAGCCCCATGGCGGCCCTTGCGCCGCCGCCTCAGGGAGTGGCCCGAGCCAGCAGGAATCTGGGGCTCTGCATGGAGCTGCGGGGCCGGGGGCGGGAAGAGCTTTCTTGCCCTCTTTTGGGATTGGCTTTTGGCACCTGCCCACCTGAATTCTTCAGGCTCCCCCTTTTTCCCCTCGGCACCAGGACTCACTCCCGTCAGCATTGTCTCTCTGCCCTGGCAGATGACGGGACGGGGAGCGAGAATGAGGAGGAGGCTCCCGAGCCGGACGGCCCCGAGCTGGCAGAGCTGGACATCATCCTGTCCCGGGGGGGCGAGGAGGGTGTCCCCCAGAGCCCTGTGCTCGGGGACGCCTGCCAGGGCCACTGTGCCCCGCCCTGGGACCCCCAGAGCCCCCCAGAGGAGCGGCCAGCACGGCCCCCCTGCGGCAGGGGGGCAGCTGGCGGCCGTGGGGGGCGGCGGGCACGGCGGGGGGACACGCCGAAAACCTGTGGGCAGTGTGAGAAGACCTTCTCCCGGCGGTCGGAGCTGCTGATCCACCAGCGGCTGCACACGGGGGAGAAGCCCTACAAGTGCCTGGACTGCGGGAAGAGCTTCACCCGCAGCTCAAACCGCAACGCCCACCAACGCATCCACAGTGGGGACAGGCCCTACAAGTGCCCCGACTGCGGGAAGAGCTTCGGCCAGAGCTCAGACCTGGCAAAGCACCAGCGGCTGCATGCCGGCGAGCGGCCCTACGCCTGCGCCAAGTGCGGGAAGAGCTTCAGCTGGAGCTCGGACCTCGTCGTCCACCAGCGCATCCACACCGGCGAGCGGCCCTACAAGTGCCCCCAGTGCGGGAAGAGCTTCAACCGCAGCTCCAACCTCAACACGCACCAGCGGACCCACCTGGGGGAGCGGCCCTACAAGTGCGGCGACTGCGGCAAGAGCTTCATCGTCAGCTCAGCCCTCATCAGGCACCAGCGCATCCACCTGGCGTAGGCGCCCACCGCTGCTCCTTCTCCAGGCGTGTGGCCCCGCTGCATTCCAGGGGCCGAGCTGGACGGAGCCGGGGGCAGCTTGGGGGGAGCCGGGGGTGGCTTTGGGGGAGCTGGGGGCTTTCAGCCACGGCAGGGGAGCAGGAGCCTTGCTGAACTCAGCCGAGCCATCGCAGGCAGCTGCGCCCCCCCCGAGCCTGAGCGGCAGAGGTGGGAGAGACGCCGCGGTGGGGATGGACTCGAGGGGACATTGTGCTTCTCCCGTGCAGAACGGGGGGGGCGGCGGCTGCCCGTGGGGATTCTGGCCCTGTCCTGGCCGGAGCTGTGGGAAGCCTGTACTGGGGGGGCGGCTGTGGCTCACTGCCCGCCTCGGGACCGAGGGCTTGGGGCGCCCCGAGCCCCTTTCCGCCACGCTGTGTCCGTGTCGTGGGCCTGGTGTAGAGGGGGCCGAGCCCTTTACCTGCCTGTGTTTTGCCATGGGGCCTGGGGGGGAGAGGGCGGGACCCCGAAGCGGGGTCGCCAGCCTCGAGGCACGGCTCTCTCCTCCCTGCATGAGCACGACGGGTCCTGTACCTCATTGATTTGGCAAGAGTCCTCCGCAGACGGGGCTGTCGGAGCCGCCCCGCCGAGGCCGACGCCGCTGGCGAGGTGACTTCAGCACGAGCCCGGTGCTCGGCGTGCCGGGGCGCGCGAGCCCTTTCCTCTCCCTGCCTGCCTAGAAAGAGTTGTTGTTTGCCGGCCGCGGGCTGTGCACGCCTGTGTTTCCCTCCCGGGCTGGGCCGGGGTCGGCAGGCGCCGTGGCTGCCCCCCGCCCCGCGGCAACGGCTCCGGCCGCGGGCAGGGCGGAGGCAGAAGGGGGCCCCTCCCCGCGGCGGGCTCCGGGCTGCCAGGGCCGGGCCGGGGGCCCGCGGAGAAGTGGCCCTGCCCCGGGCGGGGGGGCCGGGGCCGGGGGGCCGAGGCGGGGCCGGGGCCTCCCCCTCGCCGCCGCCGCCGCCGCCGCCGCCGCCTTCCTCCGAGCAGCCCCCGGGGGTTGAACTTCCTGGGTCAGCGCCGCCGCCGCCTCCATTGTCCGCCCGGCACCGGCGAGGCCGGGGCCGGGGATCTCGCCGGGAAGCCGAGCGGCCCGGGCGGCGGAGAGGCCCCCGCTGCCCCCGGCCCGAGCCGCCCCCGCAGCCCCGCGGGCCGCCGGCCCCGGGCCACGCTCCCCGGCGGTTCGGCACCCGCGGCTGCGCCCGGAGCAGGCGAGCCCGTCCCCGGCGGCTGCCGCAGCCCGGCCGCGCTGCAGGAGGGGCGGGGGCCGGCCTGACCCGCAGCCCGACCGGCCCCGGCTCGGGGGCCCCGGCTCGGGGGCTGGCGGCGGCCGCCCGGGCGTCCCGGGCTGGGGGGGTCCCGGAGGGTGGGCGGCCCCCAGCGCCGCCCTTCTGGGGGAGCGACTCACGTTTGGCTTCTCCCCTTGTCGCCGCAGGTGGGGACGGCACGGGGACGCCCCCGGCGCAGGGAGCCCCCCGCCATGTCGCCAAAGCGCTGCAGAGGGCCCGCGGCCCCCCAGCCCGAGCACGGCAGGGCCCCGAGGGGCCAGGGCCGGGCCGAGGGGCGGCCGGCCCCCCCGGATGGCGGGGAGGCCGAGGCGGGCGGCCGGGAGCGCGGCGGGCGCAAGCGCAAGGAGACGGTCGTGCGGCAGCGGGCGGCTGCCGGGGAGAGCCCGCAGAGCTGCCGGGACTCCGGGAAGGAGGTGGGCGCAGCTGATGGCAGCGCAGCCCTGCGCCCCCCTGGCCAGGAGCCGTCCCCGTGCCCTGACGGCAGGAAGAGCTTGGGCCAGAGCTCGGACCTAGAGGAGCAACAGCAGCCACACGCCGGCGAGCGGCCCTACGCCTGCCCCCACTGCGGGAAGAGCTTCTGCGAGACCTCGGCCCTGATCCGCCACCAGCGCATCCACACTGGGGAAAAGCCCTACAAGTGCCCCCACTGTGGGAAGAGCTTCAAGCAGACCTCATCCCTCAGCGTCCACCTCCGCACCCACACCAGGGAAAAGTCCTACAGGTGCAGCGACTGCGGCAAGAGTTTCGGCGAGACCTCGGCCCTCATCAGGCACCAGCGCATCCACCTGGCGTAGGCGCCCGCCGCTGCTCCTTCTCCGGGCGTGTGGCCCCGCTGCATTCCAGGGGCCGAGCTGGACGGAGCCGGGGGCAGCTTGGGGGGAGCCGGGGGTGGCTTTGGGGGAGCTGGGGGCTTTCAGCCACGGCAGGGGAGCAGGAGCCTTGCTGAACTCAGCCGAGCCATCGCAGGCAGCTGCGCCCCCCCCGAGCCTGAGCGGCAGAGGTGGGAGAGACGCCGCGGTGGGGATGGACTCGAGGGGACATTGTGCTTCTCCCGTGCAGAACGGGGGGGGCGGCGGCTGCCCGTGGGGATTCTGGCCCTGTCCTGGCCGGAGCTGTGGGAAGCCTGTACTGGGGGGGCGGCTGTGGCTCACTGCCCGCCTCGGGACCGAGGGCTTGGGGCGCCCCGAGCCGCCTTTCCGCCACGCTGTGTCCGTGTCGTGGGCCTGGTGTAGAGGGGGCCGAGCCCTTTACCTGCCTGTGTTTTGCCATGGGGCCTGGGGGGGAGAGGGCGGGACCCCGAAGCGGGGTCGCCAGCCTCGAGGCACGGCTCTCTCCTCCCTGCATGAGCACGACGGGTCCTGTACCTCATTGATTTGGCAAGAGTCCTCCGCAGACGGGGCTGCGGAGCCGCCCCGCCGAGGCCGACGCCGCTGGCGAGGTGACTTCAGCACGAGCCCGGTGCTCGGCGTGCCGGGGCGCGCGAGCCCTTTCTCTCTCCTGCCTGCCATAGTAAAGAGTTGTTGTTTGCCGGCCGCGGGCTGTGCACGCCTGTGTTTCCCTCCCGGGCTGGGCCGGGGTCGGCAGGCGCCGTGGCTGCCCAGGCCCCCGGCCCGGGGTCCCCTCCGGGCCCCTGGGCCCGTCTGGCCGGCCCGGGGACGAGGGGCGGCCCGGCGGAGAGGAGCTCCGGTGCCGCTTGGGGGGCCGGGGCGGCCCGGCGGGACGCC
>CM067102.1:5475785-5492142 GCA_034008185.1 Gorsachius magnificus | reverse complement strand
AGGGTGTCAGGGGGGGCACCCAAGGGGGATGGAGGGCACCCAAGGGGGATGGAGGGCACCCAAGGGGTTGGAGGGCACCCAAGGGTGTCGGGGGCACCCAAGGGGGATGGAGGGCACCAGGCAAAGGGGGATGAAAGGCACACCAAGGGGATGGAGGGCACCCAAGGGTGTCAGGAGGGCACCCAAGGGTGTCGGGGGGCACCCAAGGGGGATGGAGGGCACCCAAGGGTGTCGGGGGGGCACCCAAGGGGATGCCCCCACCCAACCCTGACCCATGGCACCCAAGGTGATGGGTGGCACCCAAGGAAGACGCCCCCCACCCATGGCTGAGGGGGGCACCCAAGGGAGATGCCCCCCACCCAACCCTGACCCATGGCACCCAAGGGTGAGGGGTGGCACCCAAGGAAGACGCCCCACACCCATGGATGGGGGGGGCACCCAAGGGTGATGGGTGGCACCCAAGGGAGACACCCCCACCCAACCCTGACCCATGGCACCCAAGGGTGATGGGTGGCACCCAAGGGAGACGCCCCCACCCAACCCTGACCCATGGCACCCAAGGGTGATGGGTGGCACCCAAGGGAGACGCCCCCACCCAACCCTGACCCATGGCACCCAAGGGTGATGGGTGGCACCCAAGGAAGACGCCCCACACCCATGGATGGGGGGGGCACCCAAGGGAGATGCCCCCCACCCAACCCTGACCCATGGCACCCAAGGGTGAGGGGTGGCACCCATGGGTGGGGGGTGGCACCCATGGGTGGGGGGTGGCACCCACGGGTGGGGGCGCCCCCTGGAGGCCCCCCCCGCCCCGCGCCCCACCACGTTGTCGGGGTCAAAGACGAGGGGGTGGGGGCAGCGCTTGGGCCCCGACCAGAAGAGGGTCCCCGAGTTCGTCTTCTGCGGGGGCGTTAACGAGCTCGTTAGGGGGCGGGGAGGGGTAACGAGGTCGTTAGGGGTGGGGAGGGGTCATTAGGTCCACCCCAAGGGCCCCTAATGCCCCCCCCAGGGTCCTGATCCACCCCAAGGGCCCCCCTGACCACCCCCAGGGCCCTGATCCACTCCAAGGGGTCCTAATGTCCCCCCAGGGTCCTAATGCACCCCCTGGGGCCTGATCCACCCCAAGGGCCCCTAATGCCCCCCCCCAATGCCCCCCCCGGGTCCTAATGCCCCCCCCAATGCCCCCCCTGGGTCCTAATGCCCCCCCAGGGTCCTAATGCACCCCCAGGGGCCTGATCCACCCCAAGGGCCCCTAATGCCCCCCCAGGGTCCTAATGCCCCCCCCCCAATCCCCCCCCGGGTCCTAATGCCCCCCGCAATGCCCCCCCTGGGTCCTAATGCCCCCCCCGGGTCCTAATGCACCCCCAGGGGCCTGATCCACCCCAAGGGCCCCTAATGCCCCCCCAGGGTCCTAATGCCCCCCCAATGCCCCCCCTGGGTCCTAATGCCCCCCCAGGGGCCCGATCCACCCCAAGGCCCCCTGAAGCACCCAAAGAGCCCCCAAGGGCCCCCTCGCCCCCCTGGGCCCCCCGATGCCCCCCCCCCCCTCGCCCACCTGGCCCGGGGGGAAATTGTGGAGCAGCTGGCGGATGTTGTTGCTGTACTGGCGGTGCCAGTGGCGGCAGGCCCAGGCCACGCAGTCGGGCCACCCCCGCGGGCGCTCCCCCACCAGGCTGCGCTGCACCGCCTCCAGCACCTCCAGCGGCTGCGTGCCCGCCAGGCGCAGGGTGCGCTCCAGGAACTTGGGGTCCCTGCGGGGGGGGGGGGGGGAAGGGGGGAGTTGAAGGGGCAAAGAGGGGAGGGGGAGGAAGGGGGGGTGGGGGGGAGGAGAGGGGAGGGGGGGAGGACGGGGGGGTGGGGGGGAGGAGAGGGGAGGGGGAGAGGACAGGGGGGTGGGGGGGGGCAGGAGGGCAGGGGGAGGGGAGGAGGAAAGGGGGGTCATGGGGGCACAA
Organism: Gorsachius magnificus; assembly: GCA_034008185.1. NCBI lineage: Eukaryota > Metazoa > Chordata > Aves > Pelecaniformes > Ardeidae > Gorsachius > Gorsachius magnificus. The sequence continues at coordinate 5,490,190 of CM067102.1, read as the reverse complement.
GGGGAGAGGGGGCGTGGGGGGGGCGTGGGAGAGAGGGGGTGCGAGGGGAGGGGGGTGCAAGGTGGGGGGAGAGGGGGTGGGAGGGGAGGGGGAGGGGGAGAGGAAAGGGGAGGAAGGGGGGGAGTGGGGGAGAGGGGACAGGAGGGGGGGGGGAAGGGCAGGAGGAAGGGGGGGTGGGGGAGAGGGGGCATGGGGAGGTCGGGGGGAGGAAAGGGGGGGTCGTGGGGGGAGGGGGTAGGGGGGAGGAAAGGGGGGGGTGTGGGGGCACAAGGGGAGGGGGTATGGTGGGAAGGGGGGGCGTGGGGGAGAGGGGGTGCAAGGTGGGAGGGGTGGGGGGGTGCAAGGGGAGGGGGTGCCGTGTGTGGGGGGGGGGGTTACATGGGTGCTGGGGGGTGGGTGGGTGCCATGCAGGGGGGGTGGGTGCTGTGCAGGGGGGGTTATATGGGTGCTGGATGCTGGGGGTGGTTATATGGGTGCTGGGGGGGGGTTATATGGGTGCTGGGGGGGTGGTGCTGGGGGGGGTTATATGGGTGCTGGGGGGGGTGGTGCCATGCGGGGGGGTTATATGGGTGCTGGGGGGGGGTTTATGGGTGCTGGGGGGGTGGTGCTGGGGGGGGTTATATGGGTGCTGGGGGGGTGGTGCTGGGAGGGGGGTTATATGGGTGCTGGGGGGAGTGGGTGCCATGCGGGGGGGTTATATGGGTGCTGGGGGGGGTTATATGGGTGCTGGGGGGGTTATATGGGTGTTGGGGGGGGGGTTATATGGGTGCTGGGGGGGTGGGTGCCGGGGGGGTGGGTGCCGGGGGGGTGTTATATGGGTGCTGGGGGGGGGGTTATATGGGTGCTGGGGGGGTGGGTGCCGGGGGGGGGTTATATGGGTGCTAGGGGGGCATTTATATGGGTGTTGGGGGGGGTGGGTGCTGGGGGGGTTTATATGGGTGCCGGGGGGGTGGGGGGTGGGTGCCCCTCCCTCCCCCCCACCTACGTCAGGTACTGGTTCACGTTCTCCGCCGGCTGCTTGAAGAGGCCCTCGAACTCGTCCCGCGCCCACTGCGGAGGAAGGGGCGTCAGGGGGGGGGCCAGGGACCCCCAGCCCCTATAGAAGGGCCCTGGGGACCCAGAGCCCCTATAAGAGGGACCCAGGAGGCCAGGGTCACCTATAGAATGGACCCACGGACCCAGAGCCCCTATAGAAGGGACCCAGGAGTCCCTATAGAAGGGACCCAGGCACCCAGGGTCCCCTATAGGAGGGACCCAAATGCCCAGGGTTCCCTACAGAAGGGACCCAGGCACCCAGGGCCCAAGCCCAGAAGGGGCCCCAGGCGTTGGGAGCCCCCTACGGAAGGGGCCCAGGTGCCTGGGGTTCCCTATAGAAGGGACCCAAACCCAGGGCCCTTGAGGGACCCAGGCCCGGCCCCTTAGAAGGGACCCAGCCGCTGGGTCCACCCAGGCACCAGGGGTCAACCCCTACAAGGGCCCCAGGCATTGGGAGCCCCCTACAGAAGGGACCCAGGGCCCAGGGTCCCCTATAGAAGGGACCCAAATGCCCAGGGTCCCCTATAGAAGGGACCCAGGCACCCAAGGTCCCCTATAGGAGGGAGTGGGGGGCAGGAGATCCCCTATAGAATAGACCCAGGCACCCAGGGTCCCCTATAGAAGGGACCCAGCCGCTTGGGTCGCACCGCAGGCATCCAGGGGTCAACCCCTACAAGGGCACCCAGGCATTGGGAGCCCCCTACAGAAGGGACCCAGGTGCCCAGGGTCCCCTATAGAAGGGACCCAACTGCCCAGGGTCCCCTATAGAAGGGACCCAGGCGCCCAGGGTCCCCTATAGAAGGGACCCAGGCACCCAGGGTCCCCTATAGAAGGGACCCAGCCGCTTGGGTCACACCACAGGCGTCCAGGGGTCAACCCCAACAAGGGCACCCAGGCGTTGGGAGCCCCCTACGGAAGGGGCCCAGGTGCCTGGGGTCCCCTATAGGAGGGAGTGGGGGGCAGGAGATCCCCTATAGAAGGGACCCAGGCACCCAGGGTCCCCTATAGAAGGGACCCAGCCGCTTGGGTCACACCACAGGCGTCCAGGGGTCAACCCCTACAAGGGCACCCAGGCATTGGGAGCCCCCTACAGAAGGGACCCAGGTGCCCAGGGTCCCCTATAGAAGGGACCCAAATGCCCAGGGTCCCCTATAGAAGGGACCCAGGCACCCAAGGTCCCCTATAGAAGGGACCCAGGCACCCAAGGTCCCCTATAGAAGGGACCCAGCCGCTTGGGTCACACCACAGGCGTCCAGGGGTCAACCCCTACAAGGGCACCCAGGCATTGGGAGCCCCCTACAGAAGGGACCCAGGTGCCCAGGGTCCCCTATAGAAGGGACCCAAATGCCAACCCAGGGTCCCCTATAGAAGGGACCCAGGCCCAAGGTCCCCTATAGAAGGGACCCAGCCGCTTGGGTCACACCACAGGCGTCCAGGGGTCAACCCCTACAAGGGCACCCAGGCTTGGGAGCCCCCTACGGAAGGGATCCAGGTGCCCGGGGTCCCCTATAGGAGGGAGCGGGGGGGCAGGAGGCCCCTATAGGATACCTGTAGGGTGTGCTCGATGGCGTTGGGGAAGTTCTTGAGGGTACAGATGGGGATGGCTTTCTCGGGGGGGTCCTGGCTGGAGCTGTAGGACTCGCTCAGGAAGGGGATCACCACCTGCACGTTCCCCTTCGTCCCCAACGTCCCCGACTCCAGCAGTGGCTTCCGGTAGTAAACGCAGCGCCGGTCCATATAGAGCCCTATAGGGGAAGACAGCGGGGGGCTGTAAGGGGAGGGGGGGTGGTGCTCAAGCCCTGCTGGGAGGGGTCCTGGGGGAGATTTGGGGTCCCTAGGGCAGTCCAGGGGGTCCCCGTGTCACCTCTGAGGTCCCTGTAGTGTTCCTGAGCCCCTATAGCACACCTGAAGGTCCCCTATAGCATTCCCAGCGGTACGTATAGCTTTTCTGGCAGGACTTGCAGCCCTCCTGGAAGTATCCAGAGCCTGATGGGGGTCCCTACCCGGTTTCTAGGGGCTTATAGCACCCTAACCCCTAGGGGGGGCCTAGCCCCTACCCCCGCCCCCATAGCCCCCTGAGACCCCCTCCAGCACCCCAAGGACCCCCCCCCAGCACCCTGAGGCCCCCCCAGCCCCCCACATAGCACCCCAAGGCCCCCTTGTAGCACCCTGAAGACCCCCCCCAGCCCCCCAACCCCGCCCCCCAGCCCCCCCCCATAGCACCCTGAGGTCCCCCCCAGCCCCCCGAAGCCCCCCCATACACCCCAAAACACCCCCCCCCCCCCAAACACCCCCCTAGCACCCACCCCCCACCCCCCCATGGCCCCCCCCCGCCCCCATGGGTGCTGACGGGCGTCGACGTTGTCCAGGGCGTTGGCGACGCCGTCCAAGGCCTCGAAGAAGTCGTCGTCGTAGACGCGCTCGGTGTCGGGGCCCACGCGGTCGGGGCGGCTGCTCACCCGCAGCGCCGGGTTCATCTCCCGCACCGCCGCCGCCGCCCGCTCCGACTTCAGCTTCTACGGGGGGGGGGGAGGGGCCTCTTAAGCCCCGCCCCTCCCTTTAGCCCCACCCCTTGTGCCCCCTTCCCCTCCCCCTTCCCCGCCTTGTGCCTCTCCCACCCATCAAGGCCGCTTGGGTGTTGACGTTGGGTCTATTCTTGATGTTGGCTCTACTCTTGAGGGCTCCGCCCCCAGCCGTAGGCTCCGCCCCCTGGGTGTCTACCCTGCAGGCTCCTCCCCCTCAAGCCCCGCCCCTTCCAGAGCCACCCCTTAAGCCCCACCCCCTTTGTGCCTCTCCAAACCCAACAGACCTTGAGCATTGGCGTTGGCCAACTCAATGGAAGTGTCTCCATGGCAGCTCCTACCCATGAGCCCTTGCTCCCCCAAAGTTCCGCCCACTCCTCCCCACCCCATAGGTTGCTCCCCTCAAGCCCCGCCCCTTCCAGAGCCACCCCTTAAGCCCCACCCCCTTTGTGCCTCTCCAAACCCAACAGACCTTGAGCATTGGCGTTGGCCAACTCAATGGAAGTGTCTCCATGGCAGCTCCTACCCATGAGCCCTTGCTCCCCCCAAGCTCCGCCCACTCCCCCACACCCCATAGGCTCCTCCCCCTTAAGGCCGACCCACTTAGGCCCCTCCCACTTACTGGTCCACCTCAAGACAACTTGACCACTGGTGTTGGCCAACTCAACGTTGACCAACTCAATGGCAGTTCCTGCCCCTGAGGCTCCACCCCTTGAAACCCCATCCCTCGAGGCTCCGCCCACTCACCATAGGCTCCTCCCGCTTTAGCCACACCCCATCCCCGCCCCTCCCACTCACCCCAACGCATCCAGGCCCAATGTTGACACCCATCAACTCAACGTTGGCCAACCAACGGTGGTTCTTGCCCTGCACCCCGCCCCCTACAATCCCCACCCCTCGAGGCTCCGCCCACTCACCATAGGCTCCTCCCGCTTTAGCCACACCCTATTCTGGCCCCTCCCACTCACCCCAACGCATCCAGGCCCGATGGTTGACACCCATCAACTCAACGTTGGCCAACTCAACGGTGGTTCTTGCCCTGTAGACCCTGCCCCCCACAATCCCCGCCCCTCGAGGCTCCGCCCACTCGCCCCGCCCCCATAGGCCCCTCCCCCTCACCGTGACATCCCAGGGCCGGAAGAGGAACTGGCGGTTGAGGTTGGACTTCTCGATGGTGTCCATGTCGGTGACGGTGACGCAACCCTCGGGGCCGCAGCCCAGTCCCACCATCGCAAAGTTCTTCAGGAGCTCACAGCCGATGGCCCCCGCCCCCACCTGCACCCGGGGACACGTGGGGACACGTGGGGACACTTGGGGACACGTGGGGACACAAGGGGACGCAGCCTGAGAGGGGGGGGGGGGTTGGGGGAGTGGGGACACTTGGGGACACTGGGGACACTTGGGGACGCAGCCTGAGAGGGTTGGGGACATGTGGAGGGGAAAGGGGGGGGAATGAGGGGACACGGGGACATCTGGGGACACCTGAGGGACACAGGGGGGTCACTTGGAGGGAGGTGGGGACACTTGGGGACACTTGGGGACACGTGGGGACACAAGGGGACACGTGGGGACTCAGCCTGAGAGGGTTGGGGACATGTGGAGGGGAAAGGGGGGGGAATGAGGGGACACGGGGACATCTGGGGACACCTGAGGGACACGGGGGGGTCACTTGGGGGAGGGGGGACACTTGGGGACACTTGGGGACATGTGGGAACGCGGCCCAAGGTGGCCTGGGAGGGTTGGGGACACGTGGGGACACTTGGGGACGCAGCCTGAGAGGGCTGGGGACATGTGGAGGGGAAAGGGGGGGGGAATGAGGGGACACGGGGACATCTGGGGACACCTGAGGGACACGAGGGGTCACTTGGAGGGAGATAGGGACACGTGGGGACCCTCAGGGACCCCTGGGGACACTCGGGGCCCTGGGGACATGTGGGGACCCTTGGGCACCCCTGGGGACCCTTGGGGACCCTCAGGGACCTGCGGGGACCCTTGGGCACCCCTGGGGACCCTTGGGGACCCTCGGGCACCCTTGGGGACACTCGGGACCCCTGGGGACATGTGGGGACCCTTGGGCACCCCTGGGGACACGTGGGGACCCTCGGGGAACACTTGGGCACCCTTGGGGACACTCGGGGATCCCTGGGGACATGTGGGGACCCTTGGGCACCCCTGGGGACACCGAGGCACCCTTGGGGACATTTGGGGACCCTTGGGGACATTTGGGGACACTGAGGCACCCTTGGGGACCCTGGGGCACCCTGGGGACCCTTGGGGACCCTTGGGGACCCTTGGGGACACTGGGGCACCCTTGGGGACCCTTGGGGACATTTGGGGACCCTTGGGGACATTTGGGGACACTGAGGCACCCTTGGGGACCCTTGGGGACATGTGGGGACCCTTGGGGACCCTCACCACGAAGTACTTCTGGGCACCCAGCCTGGCCTGCAGCTGGGCCCCGAAGACGGCCAACTGCCCGTCGTAGCGGCTGTTGCGCTGGGGACGACACCGAGCGTCACCCATGGGTGTCACCCGCGGGGGCCACCCCGTCGTGGGGCACCCATGGGTGCTCCCCACCCATGGGTGGCTCCAGGATGGTGGCCAAGAGATGGGTTCCTCAAGGAGATACCACTCATGGGTGCCCCATGACCCAATACCCACCCCATGGAGATACCCACCCATGGGTGCCCCACGGCCAACGCCCACCCATGGGTGCCCCATGGCCAACGCCCACCCCAGGAGATACCCACCCTGGGTGCCCCACGCCACCCTACACCAAGGAGATGCCCAACCATGGGTGCCGCCAAGGAGATACCACCCATGGGTGCCCCATGGCCAACGCCTACCCCAGGAGATACCACCCATGGGTGCCCCCGGCCAACCCACCCATGGGTGCCCCATGGCCAAGCCCACCCCATGGAGATACCACCCATGGGTGCCCCACAGCCAACACCTACACCAAGGAGCTGCCCACCCATGGGTGCCCCAAGGAGACACACCCATGGGTGCCTCAACCAACACCCCCCAGGGTGCCCCCCCCCCAACCCATTCCATCCCACAACAACAACCACCCCCAAGGAGTGCCCACCCATGGGTGCCCCCAAGGTGATGCCACCCATGGGTGCCTCACAACCAACACCCACCCATGGGTGCCCCCAAGGAGACACCACCCACGGGTGCCCCCAAGAACCCACCCAACCCATGGGAAACCCCCCCAACCAACAACCCCGGGCCCCCCCCGGGTTTCCCGGTGAGCACCAGCTCCTTCTTCTCCTCGGGGGACACTCCAGGGCGTCGAAGTAGAGCCATTGGGTGATGGGCGTGAACTTCCCCGACACCGCCTGCGTCACGCGCGTTAGGGGCGGGGCCATGGGTGGGGGTTGGGTGCCACCCACTGCCCCACCCCCACCCACCCCTGGGTACCTTCATGACCTCCTGGGCAGCCAAGCCCCCGATGAAGGCGTTGACGGGTGCCAGGTCGCCGGGGCTTGGAAGGCCAATTCCCGCAGCAGCTCCTCGTCAAGCTCCGCCCCCGGGGCCACCTCCCGCGTCAAGGCCACCACCTCGGCCGCGTCACCCTAGGGTGGGGGGGAAGGGACGGGCCACGGGCCACCGTGACCTCAGCGTCCCGCCGATGGTGGCCCGAGTTGTGGTGGGCGGCCATGTTGGTGCTGGGGCTGGTGGCCTCCATGTCCCCAACACCTCTTGATGTCCCCAACTGGGGGTGAGGTCACGGTGGGTGGCCATGTTGGCGTAGGACCTGGTGGCCTCCAGTCCCCAATGTCCCCAAAGGGTGATGAGGTCACGGTGGGTGGCCATGTTGGAGCAGGACCTAGTGGCCTCCATGCCCCCAACATCCCTTGATGTCCCCAACTGGGGGTGAGGTCACGGTAGGCAGCCATGTTGGCGCAGGACCTGGTGGCCTCCATGTCCTCAAGACCCCTTGATGTCCTCAATGTCCCCAACTGGGGGTGAGGTCAGGCCTCCAGTCCCCATGTCCCCAACTGGGGGTGAGGTCACGTAGGCAGCCATGTTGGCGCAGGACCTGGTGGCCTCCACCAAGACCCCTTGTGTCCTCAATGTCCCCAACTGGGGGTGAGGTCACGGCAGGTAGCCATGTTAGCATAGGACCTGGTGGCCTCCATGTCACCCATGTCCCCAACGCCCCCCATGGCCTCCATGGCCTCCATGTCACCACATGGTGGTGAGGTCATGGTGGGCGGCCATGTTGGAGCAGGACCTAGTGGCCTCCATGCCCCCAACATCCCTTGATGTCACCAAATGTGGGTGAGGTCATGGTGGGCGGCCATGTTGGTGCAGGGCCTGGTGGCCTCCATGTCCCAAATGTCCCCAAAGGGTGATGAGGTCACAGCGGGCGGCCATGTTGGTAGGACCTGGTGGCCTCCACGATGCCTTCAACGTCCCCCGTGTCCCCAGCCCCCTGCCCCGAGGTCCCCGCGGTCCCCACCTGGTGGCGTGGCCGAGGCGGGCGGCCATGTTGGCGGATGAAGCGGTGCAGGGCCTGCCAGCCCCAGTGCATCATGGGAGGTCTCTCGGCCTTCCCGAACCGTGATCATCATCTCCGGCTCCGCGGGGGGGGGGGGGGGCCGGCCGAGGGGACACGGGACAGGTGAGCACCCAGTGCCTCCCAGTATTCCCAGTCACCCCCCAGTCCCTCCCAGTTCCCTCCTTAAGCCCTTCCAGCACCCCCCAGCCCCTCCCAATCCACCCCCAAGTCCCTTCCAGACCCCCAGTCCCCTCCCAATCCACCCCCAGTCCCTCCCAGTCCGCTCCACGCCCCCAGTCCCCTCCCAGCCCCTCCCAATCCACCCCCAGTCCCCTCCAATCCACCCCCAGTTCCCTCCCAGTGCCCCTCCCAGTCCCATCCTTCCTAGTGCCCTTCAGTCTCCTCCCAGCACCTCCCAGTCCCCTCCTTGTGCCCCCCAGTCCCTTCCCAGTCCCTCCCAATCCACCCCCAGTCCCTCCCAATCACACCCAGCCCTTCAGCCCCCTCCAGTCCCTCCCCGCCCCCCCAGTCCCCTCCCAGTCCGTCCCAGTGCCACTCACGAAGCGGATGTGCTTGGGCATCTTGACCTGGGTGACGATGCCCCCCCTCACGTAGTCCCCGAAGCCACTGGTGTCCCCGATGCTGAAGGTGTAGGGCCCTGGGGGAGGGGCTGTCACCCAGGCACCCAGGGGACCCCCCCCGCAGGGCACCCAGGAGCCCAGAAGCCCCTATAGAAGGGACCCAGGCACCCCAGAGCCCCTATAGGAGGGGACCCGGCACCCCGGCCCTATAGGAGGGACCGGACCCCATAGGAGGGACCCGGGACCCCAGAGCCCTATAGAGGGACCCGGGCACCCCAGAGCCCTATAGAAGGGACCAGGGACCCCTATAGGAGGGACCCAGGAACCCCAGAGTCCCTATAGGAGGGACCCGGGCACCCCAGAGCCCCTATAGGAGGGACCAGGGTCCCCTCTACAGGGAGGACCCGGGCACCCAGGGATCCCCTATAGGAGGGAAGGGCACCCAGAGTCCCTATAGAGGGACCAGGGACCCCTAAGGAGGGATTCAGGAACCCAGAGTCCCTATAGAGGGACTGGGCACCCAGCCCCTATAGGAGGGAGCCAAGGGACCCTATAGAAGGGACCGGGCACCCAGGGACCCCTATAGGAGGGACTCAGGGCCCCAGGGGACCCCTATGGAGGGACCCAGGCAGCCCAGGACCTATAGGAGGGACCAGGTGTCCTAGGGCACCCTAGAAAGACCCCCAATCAAGGGAACCTTTAGAGGCACCATTCTGGGGTCCCCTTAGCAGGGATTTAAGTGCCCAGGGATCCCCTATAGAGCGGATTTAGGCACCCAGGGCACGCTATAGCAGGTGTTTAGGCACCCCGGCCCCCTACAGCAGGGATTTAGGTGCCCGGGGTCCCCTATAGAAGAGATCTAGGCGCCCCGGTCCCCTATAGCAGGGTTTAGCACCCAGGGCACCCTATAGAAGGGATTTAGGCACCCAGAGCACCCTCTAGCAGGGATTTAGGTGCCCGGGGTCCCCTATATGGGGCGTTTAGGCAGCCAAGGCACCATAGAGAGGGGGTTTAGGTACCCTGGTCCCCTATAGAGGGGCTTTAGGCACCCGGGGTCCCCTATAGCAGGGCGCTCACCGAGGACGCGGATCTCCATGGGGCCGCAGGCGTTCAGCTCCTCCATCCCCTCCACCTCGGTGAAGGTGACGAAGTCGCCCGTCTCGAAGCCGTGCCGGGCCTCGTCCAGGCATGTCACCTCCCCTGGGCACCCCTGGGTGGGGGGGGTCACAGGGTGCTGAGGGGGGGTCCCAAGCATCTGGGAGACACCCCCCCCCGCCCCAAATTGGGGACGCAGGCAGCCGGTACCTTGGTCACCATGGAAACCATGGCGCTGAGGGGCTGCTCCCCGTTGGTGTCCGTCACCACCAGGTCGTCCCCAAAGTCACAGAAGAGCTGCCTAAAGGGGGGGAGGGGACGGGGGGGTCAGCCCGGGGACCCCGGAACCCCTATAGAAGGGAGCCAGGTACCCAGGAGCCCCTATAGAAGGGGCCCAGGCACCCAGGAGCCCCTATAGAAGGGACCTGGGCACGCCTGTAGAAGGGACCCAGAGCCCCTATAAAACCGACCTGAGAGCCCCTATAGGAAGGACTCAGGAGCTCCTATAGGAGGGACCCAGAGCCCCTACAGGAGGGACCCAGGAGCCCATAGCTCCTATAGGAGGGACCCCCAGCCCCTATAGGAGGGACCCCCCAGCCCCTATAGGAGGGACCCCCCAGCCCCTATAGGAGGGACCCCCCAGCCCCTATAGGAGGGACCCCCAGCCCCTATAGGAGGAGACATCCATAGTCCCTATAGGGGGGACCCCCAGCCCCTATAGGAGGGACCCCCCAGCCCCTATAGGAGGGACCCCCCGCCCCTATAGGAGGGACCCCCCAGCCCCTATAGGAGGCTCACCCGAAGAGCCCGCGGGTGTCGGCCACCACCAGTTTGATGCCGTGGCTGTGGCAGAAGTCCCCGACCCAGAGCTGCTCCTCCAGGGACGAGTTGGTCAGCACCACCACCTGCGGAGACACCGCGTCCGTCTGTCCCTCCGCCGGACAGACAAGCGGACGGACAGACAGGAGGCCATGGGGGGGAGGGGGGGGAATAACCCTGCCCCCCACCCCCCCACCCCACGTTCAGGTCCAGGTGGCCACAAGGAATCACAGAGAGGGACAGCGGGACAGACAGACGGACGCGTGGAGGACAGTCGGACGCCCAAGAGGCCCCAGGGTTGATTGGGGGGGGGGGGGGGGCAAGGGAGGGGTACAGGCAGCCCCCGGGGGGGGGGTACAGGTGGATGTAGGGGGGTACAGGCAGATGTGGGGGGGCGTGGCACAGGCAGCCATGAGGAGGACAGTCGGACACCCACGAAGCCCCAGGGTTGATTTTGGGAGGGGAGGGAGTAGGGTACAGGCAATGCGGGGGGTACAGGCGGATGGGGGGGGGTACAGGCGGATGGGGGGGGGACAGGCGGATGGGGGGGGGGGGTACAGGCAGCCCCCAGTGGGGGGGTACAGGCGGCCACGTGGAGGACAGTCGGACACCCACGAAGCCCCAGGGTTGATTTTGGGAGGGGAGGGAGTAGGGTACAAGCAATGCGGGGGGTACAGGCGGATGGGGGGGGGGGTACAGGCGGATGGGGGGGGTACAGGCGGATGGGGGGGGGGTACAGGCGGATGGGGGGGGTTCAGGGGTACCTGGAAGGGCGCCAGCAGGTCCTGGGTGAGGGGCTGGCGGGTGCTGCTGACGGCCACGTAGGCGTTGAGCTCGGCCAAGCGCGGCAGCGTCGCCTCCGCCCGGTTCTGCCCCACGTCCTCCTCCCGCAGGTAGAACTGGGGGGGGGGGGGGGGAGGCAAAAATGGGGGGGGGGGTGTGGGGTGTCAGGGGGAGGAATCCAATAACCCCCCCCCCTGGAAGCCACACCCCCCCCCCGACACCCAGGGGCCCCCCCAGGGAAGCTATAGGGAATTTTGGGGAAGGCAAGGGGGGGTTGGGGGGGTATGGAAAGGCCGGTGGGGGGTATTTGGGGGCTGCGAGGGGATTTAGGCCCCCGGGGGGTATTTAAGGGCGGGGGGGGATTTAGGCCCCCGGGGGGGTATTTAAGGGCGGGGGGGGGGATATTTAGGCCCCCGGGGGGGTATTTAAGGGCTGGGGGGGGGTCTATAGGCCCCCGGGGTATTAGGGCGGGGGGGGGTTAGCCGGGGTATTTAAGGGCGCCATAGCGGGGGGGGAATTTTATAGTCCCCTGGAAACCCAATGGCCTCACACACCAACCCCCCATAGAGGCTAATTATCCCTCCGGGTTAATTAATCAAGTCTCCTGGATTAATTAATTGCCCCATGGCAGGCATTTAGTTCCCCGATAATGACCCCAGGGCCAATTAATTACCCCGGGGGGGGGGCATTTAGCTCCCTTGGGCAACCCAATCACCCCCTATAACCCCCACAAGAAACCTAATTACCCCCTAACTTCACTAATTACCCCCCAGGTTAATTAAGACATGCCACAAAAACCATTAGTTCTCCTAATGAGCCCAAATACCCCGGGGTTAATTACCCCGGGGGGGGCATTTAGCTCCCCTGGGCAATCCGATCACCCCCCCAACCCTGCCCCAAGAAGCCTAATTACCCCCCAGGTTAATTAATCACACCTCCTCCTGATTAATTAATTACCCGGTGGGGACCATTTAACTCCCTAATAACAACCCCAGGGGGCATTAATTACCCGGGGGGGGGCATTTAACTCCCTTGGGCAACCCAATCCCCCCTACACCCCCCCCCAAGCAGCCTAATTACCCCCCCATGTTAATTAATTACTCCCCAGATCAATTAATTAGCATGAGCAAAACATTCAGCTCATCGATAACGACCCCAAGCCGCATTAATTACCCCGGGGGGGGGGCATTTAACTCACCCCAGACAGACACCCCCCCCCAAACAGCCCCCCCCATGGGGGTTACCGGCCCCAGGGTGGGGGTGTTAATTAAGCCCAGGGGGGGTTAATTAAGGCTAGGGGGTTAATTAGCTCACCTGGGAGGAGAGGTCGGGCCAGGCGGCGGGCTGGGGGTCGTGGAGGGTGACGGATTTGACCCCCCCCAGCACCAGGTTTTTGGCCACCTCCACCCCCAGCCCCCGCAGCCCCGACACCAAGACGTTGGACGTTTGCATCCTCTTCATCGCCTCGTGGCCCAGCACGTACCTGGGGGGGGGGTCGGGGGGGCGGGGGGGGCCCCCAAATCCACCCAGGTCCCCCAACCCCCCCTCCACGTCCCCCAAATCCTCCCAGGGTCCCCCTCCCAGGGCTGTGGAAATGGCTGAAGATCCCTGGGTGGGACCCAAGGACGCCCTGCCCCCCCCCCCCCCCCCCCAAATCCATAGGAACCCCCCCCCAATCCATCGGGACCCCCCAAGACCCCCAGGTGTCCCGAGAGCCCCCCCAATATCGCGACTCCCCCCCCGGTGTCCCGAGATCCCCCCCAAATCCATAGGAACTCCCCCAATCCATAAGCACCCCCTAACACCCGGGAGGCACCCAAGTATCCAGGGCCCCCCCCCCAACCTGGTCCCCCCCAATCCACAGGGCCCCCCCCATCCAAGGCCCCCCAGTCCACAGGGCCCCCCCAACCATAGCCCCCCCCCCAATCCACAGGGCCCCCCCCCAATCCACAGGCCCCCCCATCCATAGGGCCCCCCCCAACCCATAGCCGCCCCCCCCATCCACAGGGCCCCCCCCAATCCATCGGGACCCCCCCCAACTCCACAGGGCCCCCCCCATCCACAGGGCCCCCCCAGCCATAGGGACCCCCCCCAATCCGTAGTGCCCCCCCCTAATCCACAGGGCCCCCCCCAAATCCACAGGCCCCCCATCCATAGGGCCCCCCCCAACCCATAGCCCCCCCCCCCCAATCCACAGGGCCCCCCCCATCCATAGGGACCCCCCCCAATCCACAGGGCCCCCCATCCACAGGGCCCCCCCATCCTGAGGGACCCCCCCAATCCGTAGGGCCCCCCCAACCCATAGCCCCCCCCCCCCAATCCACAGGGCCCCCCCCCAATCCACAGGCCCCCCATCCATAGGGCCCCCCCCCAACCCATAGCCCCCCCCCCCCAATCCACAGGGCCCCCCCCATCCATAGGGACCCCCCCCAAATCCACAGGGCCCCCCCCATCCACAGGGCCCCCCCATCCATAGGGACCCCCCCCAATCCGTAGGGCCCCCCCTAATCCACAGGGCCCCCCCAACCCACAGGGCCCCCCCATCCACAGGGCCCCCCCCCAATCCGTAGGGCCCCCCCATCCATAGGCCCCCCGGCATCCATAGGGCCCCCCCCCAACCCATAGCCCCCCCCCCAATCCACAGGGCCCCCCCTCCCAGCCCCCGCGCTCACAGCTGGCGGGAGTACAGCCCCTCATCGATCTCGGCCTCGCCCCCGTTCTTCGCCATGCCCTGGGGGGGGACACGAGGTGACAACAGCGTCACCAGGGGGACAACACCCGGCGGGGGGGGGGGGGGGGGGGGAGCCGTGGGGGCTGAGAGGGGACAGACGGGTGACACTGGGTGCCGTGTCCCCCTGCGATGGGGACAAGGCCACCTAAGGGGGGGACGTGGGTGACACTCGGGGCAGGGAAGGGAGTTGTGTCACCCTGGGGTGGGGTACGCAGATTGGGGAGGTGACAAATGGGTGACAGCCAGGTGACAACAGGGCTGGCCGAGTGACACAGGTGACAATGGGGGATACTCCCGTTGGGGGGGGGCTGAGCACCACAGAGGTGACAACG
>CM067102.1:5458266-5475285 GCA_034008185.1 Gorsachius magnificus | reverse complement strand
TTGCCTCAAGTTGCCCCAGGGGGGGTTTAGGTTGGACTTGGGGAAAAATTCCTTTTCCCTAAAAGGGGGGGGTTCAAGCTCCCCATCCCTGGGTTTTTAAAAAACCCCGGGCACCCCGAGGCCCCTTTAGGGACGGGTTTTTTGTGGGGGATGGCGGGTTTTGGGGGAAAACTTTTTGGGTTTTAAATATCTTAAAGGTCTTTTCCCAACGTAAAGGTATTGTGATTTTTATGATTCCCAAAAAAAAAGGGGGGTTAGGGTCCATACTAAAAAAATATTTTCCCTTTTCATGAGTTATCAAACCCCGGAAAAGTGTTTCCCAGGGGAGTTTGTCCGGCTCAAAAATTCCAGAAAGTGACCAAGACTTTTTTGGATAGCCCCCTGGGGAAATTGGTCTGGCCCTGCTTTGAGCGGGGTTTGGGGGGCTAAAAACCTCTGCTGAGGTCCCTTCCAGCCTAATTTTAAAGCCCTCTGGAAAAAAAAAAAAAAATCAAAAGATTGGGGGGGGAGGATTGTAAAATTTTGATCCAAAAAACCTGCGGCCCCGGGGTTCTAAAAAATATTTTATATTTTAATAATTTTTTTTTTTTTATATGTGTTTGAATAAGTAAACATTTTTTTTTAGTAAGTTAGGGGGGTGAAAAAACTCAGGGTTTTCCCCTATCAGACTTGTTGGGGAAAATTCCCCCCCCTGATTAAAAAAGGAAAAAAAGAACAGCTGTAAACTACCCCGGAAAAAACCCCCTAAAAAAAAAGGTGAAAAAAAGGGGGTTTTTGGGAGACCCCCCTTGCAGGGGCGGGGGTTCCGTGCTTTTTAAAATTCCCAAAATCCTCGTGCCTTTCCCAATGCTGCTTCAAGGCCCCCCCCAGTTGGGGGTAAAAAAAAAGAATTTATTTTTTACGTTTTTAATGGGGGGGGTTTTTTTATGGGGTTTTTGCTTTTTTCCCCCCTGTGTCAGTTCCCCCAAAAAATTTTTTCCCTGTCCCCCTTTAAAATTTCTCCTACTTGAGACAGCCCCACCGGTTTTCCGGGGGCCTTTTCCCAACCCCCTTTCCCAAAATCCCTGGGGTTTTTGCAAGGGTGGGGGCAAGGAGAGATTTTCAAGCAGGGCGGCCCCTCATTGCAGGCACGGGGGTTCAGCAGGGGGAGGGAAAAAGGCCCGTGCAGAAAACCCCCACCCATAAACCCGTGGAGCCCCACCCATGCTGGAAGTGGGCAATCAAAAAAGGACCAGTGAAAGCTCACTCCTTTTCCCATTCCCTAACACATCCCCCAAAAGGGCCCCCCTCCCCTCCCCCCATGGGGGAAACCTCAAAAAATTGCGGGGGCAGAAGGGGGGCCCCAATTTCTTCAGCCTCTTCCCCTCCCCTCATCTTGGGAAAAAGGAAAAAGAACCCCCCCAGATGGGGGCATGGGGGAAAAACCCCTTTTTTTAATTACGGGGGATGCGACATGGGAGGCCAGCTGTGCCTTGGGGGCCAGACACATGCCCCAAAGACCTTGGGTTCAAAAAAGAAGGTTTTTCTTGTCTCTGGAGAAGTGCGTGAATGGGGGGCTTTCCTGGGAAACTTTTTATCACGGTTTTAAAATGCTCAAAGGTGGGTGCTGAGATAAAGCCAAAAACCATTTTTAAAGGGAAACGGGGGCCCCAGTTATTGCTGCGAAATCCAACTGTTTAAAAATCAGCTTCTTGAGTGTTTTTTTGAGCCCTGGTTCCTCATGCTGTAAAGGGGGGGGGTTCACTTTTGGGGGGAACCACCGTTTTACAGACTCCCCCCCACCAAGTCCGCAAAGGAGGAGGAGGAGGGGGGGCTTCAGGTAGGCAAACATGCCACTGCTGAGAAACAAGGAACCAAACCAAATTGAGGGAGGCACGTGGGAAAAGGCTTTTCCGTCCCCTGCTGTGGGGGATCCCTCAGCACGGCCTGAAGACCTGCACAAAGGACAGGTGATGAAAGGCAAAACAGCCAATAGCTGAAGAAAAACTAAGCATGAAGCCCAAATTCCTGAGGTAGGCATTTGTGCAGAGAGCTTGAGGATCTTAGGATTTCACAGAAGAGTGGTCCCAAGGGTTTTTCCTTGCAAGGGGAATGGAAAAGGTATTGAAGTAGGGAGAAGAGCATAGAGGGAACCCACGCCCCCAGGCAGATGCTGCCTGTGGACACAAGCTCTGCTGCCCGGAGGGTCCCATAGTGCAGGGGTTTGCAAGATGGCAACGTAGCGGGCGTTTGGACATAATGTTGAGAAAGAAAAAACCCGCTGAGATCAAGAAAGCAAAAAAAAAGAGCTTTTGCCCGACATCCAAAGTGGAAATGGTCCTGGTTTCCCATACGGGGGTTTGGCCATGGTTTTGGGGTTTTGGGTACATGGTGGGATGGACCTTGTCGAGGAGAGAGAGGTTGAGGAGGGAAGAAAACATGGGGGTGTGGAGGCGGTGGTTGCAAGTTTTGGGTGATGGGGCCCCTTGCCCAGGAAGGCAGCCAGGTAGATGCCCAGGAAGAGCCAAAGTGCACGAGCTGCAGCTCCGTGTGTCTGTGAAATGCCCCGGAGGAGGAAGTGGGTGATGGAGCTGGTTTTGGAAATTTGTCCCTCTGGGTGTGAGGATTGTGCAAAAAAGGTAAAAGTAGTGGAAATTATGACAGAAATTTCCATAAAAAAAAAAAATTCCCAACCCCCTTAAGAAATTCCCAAACCACCTTTCCCTTTTCAGGGGGACCTTCATGAGCTTGGGTTGTTGTCGGCTGAGGGTGCCCCAGGAGCAGGAAAGGGTCTGCTCTGGGCTTGCAGGGGTCAGTCCTACCCTACAGAAACGGTAAATAAGAACATGGGGTGACTCAGATCTAATCTTTTCCCCCAGGTCAAGGAGGTTTTCAAAACTGTTGCTCCCAACTCACCCAATGCGAGCAGAGCTGGGGTGGGGGGTGGGGGGTTGTGCCTTTTTCTTCCAGTTGCCCCCACAAAGCTCAGGAGTGATTTTCGTGCGAAATCCCGGGCATTTTGCTCCATGCCAGGGAAATCTTGTGGGTGCTGAAGGAAAGGGACTGCCCCTGGGGCGAGGGGGAAGCCGCTCTGTCCATCAGCCCTGGGCTCAGCTGCCCTGTGCTGGCAGCTCTTTCAGCTCCTCAACCTCGCACTCGGGGGGGTTCCTTCCAAAAGAAACAGGGCAAATTTCTGGGAGTAAGGAACCATTTTCCCCAAATGCGTCTCCAACCCCCAGCCCATTGTACCTGCGGAGGATCCTCAGCTCTGCCCCCCAACCCGGGACACCCAGGGCCATGGCAGTTTTGCCCACCTACAGCCCACCAGCACATTTCAGTGGTCTCAGCACCCATGGTGTCTTCTCTGTTTGGCACCTGAAAAGCACAGTGATGCCATGGGAGAGTTCTGACCTTCTGGAGGCAGCCTGCAGTTCAGCATGACCACATAGGCAAAATGTCAAATGTCCTAAAGAGTGGGGAGACATGAAGGGGGAGTCAGATCTTTTCCAGCCTCACACCCTCTAGTGCCCAAAGCCAGAAAAACTATGAGGGGCTTTCGTTGCTTTGCCTCCATAAAAAAATCTGCATGATAGCACCCATAGCGCTGGTGTCTCAGCTGAATCTGAATCCTCACGTCCCTCTATATTGGTCCTGCTGTTGGAAAAGCAACTGATGGCCAAGTCCTTGTGATACTGAGGGTGGGGAGCACCACTGTGTGTGGGCGAGGAGACCAGGGAGTTGATCCAGGGAAGGGGCTTGCACTGCAGGGGATGAAAAGCAGGTGCCTGAATCTCCCCTCCCAGAACGCTTCTAGGATCTCCTCCATCTCACTCTTAACAATGTCTCTGATGGCTGGAGCTGCCTCTGGTGGGAACCGTTTGCCTGTGCCCAAGTCTCCTCCCTTTTCATGATCACAGAACAAGAGCCCCATCCTACTCCCTGTGTGCTCATCTCTCCCCTGCAAACCCCTCCTGGCAGCAGGGAACTGCTCCTGGGGCATCTCTGTCTGTACAGGGGCTAAGGAGCAGCTCAGCTAAGTCCTCAAGAGAAATGGGGATCTCCATATCATCTAAAGAGCAAAAAAATAAACTCCCAAACTCCCACATCCAGCACAGCCAAGCAACAGGACAAATTCTCAAAGCACAGACACCTTCCTCTAAAAATGATCCCCACTTTTGACTATCTTCTTGAAAAGTCTCCTTGGAAATGCCCTCAGGGTGATCCCCAGGGGTTCAGAGACCCTCCTCGGAAGGACAGCCTTGGGCAGCCCTGACTGCACACCCGGCATTGTACCCCTACAGTCATCCCCAAGACAAAGAAACCATCATTCCCCATCCCACAGACGGCAAGCCCTGCTAAAGGGTACGTCCTCCTCCACTACACTAGGGAAACTGAGAATCCTCCTCACACATCCTACAGGCTGTGGGATGAACCACCTCTAGGACATGCCTCTAGGAACACCAGATTCAATGTCCTGTAGCCTGAGACTTATCGTATAGAGAACTATGAAGATCTCTTCCCCAGTGAGCTCTTCCACCCCAGGCTGCCTGTAACCTCTCTCTGCCTCACTCCTCTCCCCTCGGTGCCTGCAGGCAGTGCCCTCAGCCCTCCTGCGCTTTGCAGAGGAGCTGCTCCTGGCAGAGCTGTCTCTCGGCAGTGCTGCCCACATTGCCATCACTCCCTCCATCCCAGGAGCCCAGCCCAGCTCAGCAGCAGAGGACCAGCCCAAGGCAGCACTTGCTCTGCCCCTCGGGGCTCCCTCCAGGTGTCCCTGGGGCTCCAGGGGAACCTGCTGTGACACAGGCTGAAGTCATCCCTGATGTTCCCTCCCTCATCTGGGGAGAGAGCCTTCTTCCCAGCACTGTAATTTCTCCTACAAGGAGAAGGGTTTGGCATGAGAATCACCTTTCCTTGTCCCATCATTAGGCAGAACACCCAGACAGTTACAAGGAGGGATCTCCCTTACCCCTGCTGAGAGAAGGGATGGAGATGAGTCAATCAAGGCATCTCATTGTGGGTTTGTAGTCCTGGGGCTAGGCTGGGACTCAGGTCCCTCTCATGCAGTCCACAAACCACACCAGAGGTGGGATTCCTCTTGCCTCAGTTCACATCTGCACAAAATAGGCACCTGCATGGGAGCTGTTTCTCTCAGCTCCCATGCGAACTAACGGAGATGGAGAGAGTTGTTCAGGTGGGAACACCTGGAGACATTCAAGGTGACACCAGAGTCTGTCCATGATTTGTGCAGGTGACTGCAAGCCCTAATGGAGCAATGCTGAGAGACATGGCAGCATCTGGGGGCAGCACCTTGGAGCCTGGTGGGGAATTCCTTTGGTAGATGCAAATGACAGCAGATGTTTATATTTAGGACAACTCAAACCCTTCCCTATTCTTTCTGTCCACAGCGGCCTACAGAGGCAATCAGCTGACCAAATGGAGCTGAGTCCCTCTCTTCCTCTTCTTCATCAACTCTGTTTCCAGGATCTCCATTGACTGTGATGGCAGTTGTCCCATGGACACCCCTACAATGCCTAACCTAATACTGGGCACCTTCTCAATGGTCACACACAGGCCCGTAGTGCTCCATGAGATGCCGGCACTCTCCAGCACCATTGCATGTGGCTGGCAGGCACAGCCATTCCTGCCCAGAGGCAGACGCCCCAGGCAGCGCTTCAGGCACTTCCAATGCCTTTGTGCAAGCCCAGGGGACATCTCAGAGAGATTTGGTTTCTGTTGGCCAGCAACTGAATGCCACCACTGCAGTGAGGCCAGCGATGACCCAAGTTCATCCAGCTGACACAGAGCAGATTATGAATAGGAAGCCCATCCCACTGGGGTCTCCAATCATTTGGCTACTCCCAAACTGTGTTGGTTCTTCTTTCAGGAGTCCTTTGCTCAGCCCTGTGATGATACAAGGAAGGAAGGGTCTAATGGTTTTCACAGTGATCCTGGATGACAGCACATCCAAAGCCAAGGACATTTTCAGCAGTACCTTTTCCTTCTGGAGATCATCTTTACCTCCATCACAGGCACTCAGGGGCAGCAGAGACACTCTAGGCAACAGAGCCCACAACTGTCATGGTCACATAGCCCAGCTCTGCTTTTCACTGGCCTTGGGGACAGCAGGGTTTTCTGTCTTTGTGGGTTCCTCATTTCTTCTTCATTTGCCATCTGCTATCACATCCAGCATGTCTCTTCTCTAGCACAGCATTTGCACACATGGGGCCTTGGGCACTTGCTACCAGGTTTGCTTGTGACAAGCCTGAGCTTGGCCCCGGTGCCACAGCTGAGGTGCTGCAGCCCAAAGAGGCAGCAATGCCCTCAGCCCGGGGCACAGACAGGATGAACTGGGCTCCCATGTGCCATCATGGAGCATCTCCCCTATAAGAAAAGGCTGAGGGAGACGGGCTTGTTCAGCCTGGAGAAGGCTGAGAGGGGAATCTCATCAACACGTACAAATATCTCAAGGGTAGGGGTCACAAGGATGGAGCCAGACTCTTCTCAGTGGTGCCCAGCAGCAGGACAAGGGGCCATGGGCACAAACTGAAGCAGAAGACGTTCCAGTTGAACGTGAGGAAGAACTTCTTGACTTTGAGGGTGACCGAGCCCTGGCACAGGCTGCCCAGGGGAGCTGTGGAGACTCCTTCTCTGGAGATCTTCAACCCCTGCCTGGACGCTGTCCTGTGCACCCTGCTCTGGGTGAGCCTGCTTGGGCAGGGGGGTGGCACTGGGTGATCTCCACAGGGCCCTTCCAACCCCGACCCTGCTGGGATTCTGTGACTCAGAGACTCATAAAATCATTGAATGATGGAATGGTCTGTGTTGGAAAGGCACCTTTCAAGACCATCCAGTCCAACCCCCTGCAGTAGGCAGGGCCATCTTTCACCCTAGGTACAGGTTGCTCAGAGCCCTGTCCAACCTGACTTTGAACACTGCCAGGGGTGGAGCATCCAAAATTTCTCTGGGCAACCTGTGCCAGTGTCTCATCCACCTCACCATAAAAAATGTCTTCTAATGTCCAATCTAAATCCACCCTCTTGTATTTTAGAACCGTGACCCCTTGTCCTATCCCTACAGGTCTTGGTACAAAGTCTCTCTCCATCTCATCAGCCTCCTTTCCCATATGTTATGGCTGCAATAAGGGCTCCTGATTTAGAATCCGATTTAGAATGCGGATCCTGATTTAGAATCCTGCTGACTGCGCCAATTTTTCATGGACGGGTGATTCAGGCTGCTTCAAGAACCACTGCCAAAAGTAGCAGCAGAAGTGGTTTTATTGAAACTCAGCAAGTCCGATGGCGAGGTTCACTCCATTCCTCACTGCACAGAGGACACAACCAGGATTCAAAGTTACCGGTATAAAAATCAAAGTTACCAGTGGAAAAGCTTAGTGTGCTGTAATACAAAGTTACACGCGATATCGGTCACTTTCCAAAGGTCTGCAGATGGTCCGAGGTGTCTCAGCCTCTGGGAGCCACCTTGAGAGGTGCCCCAGCTCAAGGGGAGATCACCGCTGTGCAGCCAGGCTGCTGAGTGGGGAGAGCTCCAGGAGGGCTCCCTGAGGCTGTCACATTGATGGGATAGAGTGTTTGGCTTCCAGTCCAATTCCATGTGCTAGAAAAGGTCTGCATGAGGTTCCTTGTACCCACCACTTTCTTTGCTCCTTGATAAATGAGTCCTGCAGGAACCAGCTGCTGTGCATGTGTGCCTTGCATGGTGGGTGTTCCAGTTCCCAAGCCCATATGCATCAGTGCTCACCACATCACTCACTTCCTTTGTGGGTTGTCAGGGAACAGATTGGAACTGGAGAAGTTCATGGCCCAGTTATGGCTTTGGCATTTACCTCCTTTGCAGCCTGAACCAAACTAGCACTGGTTTTGTCAAGGAGTCGAGTGCATCCATCACAGGGACTCAGCTCCCTCCCATGCCTGCCACAAATGCACGGGTGGTGGGATTCCTCTTGCCTCAGTTCAGGTGTGCACACAATACAGCCCTCTGGAGACGTTACTTGTCCTTCTGGAAGGGTGAATTGGGTTTTGCATGGCAAGGGTTTGGTAGCGGGGTGCCTTCTGTGAGAAGCTGCTAAAAGCTTCCCCTAGGTCTGATAGAGCCAGTACCAGCCAGCTACAGGACTGACCCACTGCTGGCCAAGGCTGAGCCAATCAGCCACAGTGGTAGAGCATCTGTGATAACATAGTTAATGAGGGGGGGGGAAAAAATGCCAACAAACCAACCATGCGTAATTGCAGTCACAGAAAGGAGTGAGAATATGTGAGAGGAACCCAGGTCAGTGTGGAAGGAGGGGGAGGAGGTGCTCCAGGCGCTGGAGCAGAGATTTGCCTGCAGCCTGTGGTGAAGACCTTGGTGAGGCACACTGTCCACCTGCAGCCCAGGGAGGTTTTTCACATTTTCTGAGCTTTTCTGTCATAATCAGGTGTTGTGGTTTCTCCCGGTAAGCAGCTGAACACAAGACAGCTGCTTGCTCACTCCCCCCCTTCCTCAGTGGGATGGAGGAGAGAATCAGGAAAAAAACAAAAGGTAAACCCCATGGATTGAGATAAAGACAGTTCAATAAAACAGTAGAGGAAAAAAAAAAATAGTATATACAGAATAAACAAAATAAGTGATGCACAACGCTATTGCTCACCACCCAGCTTTGTCCCCAGCAGCGATCACCCCCCCCCCAGCTAACTCCCTCTGACCATGATGTCATATGGTAGAGAACACCCCTCTGGGCCACTTTCGGTCGGCTCTCCTGGCTGTGCCCTTTCCCAGCTCCCCTGTGCCATGGCAGAGCATGGGAACCTGAAAAATGCCCTTGACTGGTGTAAGCCCGCTCAGCAAGAATCAAAACCATCCGTTATTAAACAACACCCCCTACAGAATGCCCAGAACAGCCCTGTGCCAGTCACCAGCAAGAAAATTAATTCTTTCCCAGCAAAAAAACAAGGACACGCCCCATTTGGGTGTCTCCTTTTTACCAGATCACTTGCCCCTTTCAGCGCACCCTGCATTTTTTTTTTTCTTCAGCATTAAGAACTAATGCAGCAATTTGAAGCTCATTCTTTGCTCATGACTTTTCTTTGCAGGCCACCAACTCCAGGTGGCCCCCTGGCAGCTGCTTCATTCCCCTGGCAGTGCCCGCCCTGGTGCTGGCCCAGCCCCGCTGTCCCCAAAACCACGATCCCATGGACCCACTTTTTGCAGGCACGGCATGGCAAAGGGTGTTTCGGTGTGGAGGAACGTTTCTCTTCCTCTTCTCCGGGACACCCCCCTTGTTACCCCGTCCCACTTCTTTCTTCTTACTTGAGGCAGGCTCCACCAGTCCGGGAAAACCTACGCAGCTTACCCCATCCCATGTGGGGTTTTGAAGACATCCCTGCTCCAGGTCCACCAGGACCAGCAAGGAGAAAGGGGGAGCGGGCTGGCTTTCCCCCCAAAGGGGGCAGGCCACTGAGCCCCCAGCAGGTGGGAAATGGCTGTGCAGAAAACTCACCCATAAACATGCGGAAATGGTCATTTTGCTGCAATTGGGCAATTTATCAAGGGCCACAGTGAAAAGTTCACTCCGGCCCATTCCCTAACACATCCGCCCATGCCCTCCTCCCCTGACCCATGGAGAAACCTCAGCAAAATAGCACGGCAGCACAGGGTCAATTTCTTCACCTGTTTCCTACCTCAGCTTTGGAAAAGAGCCCAAACTCCAGACAGCGGCACAAAGGGAAAAATACCCTCTTATGACAAGTTGGTGACAGGGGAGGCCAGCGTGCCATCAGCCAGACCCGAGGTGCAAAGACCTCTGGGTCAGAGAGACCATGGTTTCATTTTGTTGGAGAAGTGGAGGGCATGTAGATTTCCTGGGTAAAACAGAATTTCACAGATAAAATGCCCAAAGAAAGGGAGGTTCCCCCGATACATTGGAAAATCACTTGTGAAAGGCAAAATGGCAGTTGTTGCCCGAGAAACACAACTATTGAATCACCTTCTTGATGGTCTTTGGCTCCTGGTTTTCCCCATGCTTAGAGAAGGGGTCAAATGTGGGAGGGGACCACTGAATAGAAACATAATCACCATTCCAGGGGAAGGGGGGGAGATGGGGGGGCTTTAGGTAGGCAAACATGCCACCCGCTGGAAAAAGGAAGACCCACAGCCAGGGGAGGGAGGCCTGGAAAAAGGCTTTGTGCCGTCCCTGCTTAGAGGGGATCCTCAAAACACGGCCCTAAGATTGCACATAGGATACCCAAGAAAAAAAAACAACAAAGGCCCAAAGACAATGACCAAAAAGCCCAGCCTCCCTGAGAGGGCAAATCTGAGCAGGAGAGGGTTGAGGATCTGGGGGGTTTCACAGAAGAACGGTCCACAGCATTGCCCTTGCAGAGGGGGGGGGCGAAAATGTATTGGCTGTGGCAGGGACAGCTTGAGGAACCCCCCCCAACCCAGGCGCTGCTGCCTTTTGGACACAAGCTCTGCTGCCCGGAAGGGCCCGTAGTGCAGGGTTTGGGAGAGGAAAGGGAGCAGTATAACCATGGAGTGAGGAGATAATACTCTGCTAACTACCAAAGGCAAACAGAAAGAGTGGGCAGCACATCCTGCATAGGAATGGCCCTGGTGTTCCAAAGGGAAAAAGGCCATGGATTTGGGGAATGTGGTCGAAATGGAAGCAAGATTCAAGGGGGAGAGGTTTTAGGAGGAGGAAGTACATTGGGAGCCGTGGAGGTGGTGGTCGCCCGGCTATGGCAGTGATTTATTTTAAGCGTTGGGCCCCGGAGGGCAGCCCGGTAGATTTCCCAGGGAGAGCCCAGAAGTGCAAAAAGCTGCAGTCCCGTGTGTTTTTTGAATGCCAGGAGGAGGAACTGTGTGATGGAAATGCTGTTTTAAACATCTCTTTTTCCCCGGGCATTTGGGGGACTCTGAAAGGAAAGGCACTTTGACAAGTTTTGGAAAAGATTTTCTCTGAAAAATCCCTCCCTATCCCTCTCCCACCCACCCCTCTTTCAAGCCCTACCTTTCCCACCCCACACCAAAATGCAAATTTCTCTGTCTCTGTCCCCCAAAGTCTCCTCCCTTCCATGCTCACAGAGCCCATCCCACCTGCTGAGGGCTTTACTCTGGCCCTGCAGACACCTCCTGGCAGGCAGGGCATGCCCAGGGAATCTGTTTTGTGTGTGCAGATAAATGATGGGGGTGTCAGAGCACCCCCCAAAAAGGGGGGGGAAAAAAGGGATGCTGGTGCTGTCTGAAGCCGGGGAGTCTTGACATTCCTCTCTAAGTGAAAATGTTTTTTAGTTTCGCCCCTCCTTTATATCCATTTAAAACCCACCCTACTTCAGGTTAAAGCCATCCCCCCCTTAAAACCCCGTCACAGAGGGCCCCCACTAAAAAGATTTCCCCCCTTTTTCCCCAGGGGCCCCCCTTTAACCCCGAATCCCCCAAAACGGTCTGCCTGCAGCCTTCTTTTTTTTAAGGTGAACCCCCCAAAAATCTCCCCTGTCCTCATACAGGGGCTTCCCCCCCTGGGAAAACTTTTTTTGTGCCCTCCCCGGGGCCCCGCCCCCAAAGGCCCCCCTTTTTTGTGCGGGGTTTTCCAAAATGGACGTTTTCGCCCCAAGGGGAGGGGCTCCCCGGCAGAGCAGGGGGGGGAAATTGCCCCCCTTAAAACCGCGGAAAAAGCTTCTTTTTATGCAGCCCAGGGTACGGTTGGCCCTTTAGGGGGGTCCCGCGCCTTTTTGGCCCCCTGTCCAAAAATTCTTGTCCCCCCGTCCCCCCCAAAAATCCCTCTCTTTTGGGTTTTCTTTCAATCTCGGGGGGCTGGTCCCCTTTTTTAAACATTTAAAAAAGCCCCGGTCCAGTACAGACCCCTGGGGGGCACCACCTTTCACCGGTTTTTCCTCTGGAAAATTGAGCTTTTTAAACCCTACCCCGGGGGTGTGACCATCCAAAAAATTCCTTCCCCCCCCGGAAAAAGTCCAAAACCCTAAACCCCCTTGTCTAAAATTTGAAAAGGATGTTGTGGGGGACGTGTCAAATCCCTTTTTCAGAATTTTCCGATAATGATCCTTTGGGGGTTTTCCCGTAAAATGTTTTTTGTAAAAACACCCCTTGAAATGCCACTTTTTTTCCCCTCAAAAAGGCTTGCCCTTGGTGAAGAAAACCCCGGCCCCATCTCGGTTTTCCCCCCCGGCCTAAAAGTCCCCCTTTTATAGCTTTTTGGGGGGAAAACTGCCCCCTTATTTCCCCAGAAAAGATTTTAAACTGAAAAGGGCCCGGGAGTTCCCAGGGTTTTCCCTTTTTCCCCCTTTTTGAAAAGGGGAAAAATTTTTCCTTTTATTTTCCCCGCCCCCCGGGGTTTTTACCTGACTGCCCATGCCCCTTTTCAAATTTCATGGAGGTGGCTTGGGGACATTGGCAAATTCCCTCAGGATCGGGGGGTGCATCTCACAGGGGCCCCTTGGGGTTATGTCGTTTTGGTTCCTCAGGGGGGGCACGAACCTGATCTTCTCCCTACAGCAGGGAGGGGTTTTTTTCCCCTCCCCTCCCCCTCAGGCCCCCCATTGATCGGGAGGGGTGGGAGGAAAAAGGGTTTCCCAAAGGGAAAAATGGGCAAAAAAAGGGGTTTTAAATACCTCAGCCTTTTCCCCATCTGCCTGTTTTCCCGCTTGCTGGTCCCCCCTCATCAGGGGGTAAGCTTTCCTTTTTAAACCTCCCCTTTTTGGTGATTAACCCCTAGATGCCCCCTTTTTTTTATTCTTTAAAACCCTAGCCAAGTTTAGTTCCAGCTGTGCCTTGGCCTTCCCCACCCCATCCCAAAAAACCGGCAACGTCCCCAACTCTTCCCCCGGGGGTTCCCTGTTCCACTGCCCCCGGGGAGTTTCCCTCTTCCTCCCCTTGTTTGACCCCCCATCTCTTGTTTTTATAAAGGCCCGGGGTCTTCCTTCTTTGCCCAATTTTCTTACAAAAGGGGATCGAAGCTCTTTTGGTCTGTGGAACACATCCTTTTTAAAAGGCTGCCCCCCTCTGTTTTGGGGTTCCCCCCTCCCTGAGGGGGCCCTTTTCCCCCCCGGGGGTCCTTCTGACTAAAATCCCCCTTAAGAGATGGAAAATTTTCTTTCCCCCAAAAATTTAGGGTCCGGGGTCTACTCCCTCTATTTCCCTTTCCCTTGGAGCATCGCCCCACCAGCGGGGGTGGGGACTGAGCCCCGGCTGCCCCCCATTTTACATCTCCGGGGGAGCTCGCTTGCATTGGTTACCACCCCCGGGGGGGATTGCAACCCCCGGGGTAGGGGGGGGCCCCTTAACCCCCCCTTAAAAAAATTGTCCTCAATTTTATTTCGGAAAAAACCTGTGGGTTTTCCCACGCTTGCCCTGTTGGTTTTCCAGCCCCATTTCAGGTGGCCCCAAGTCCCCCGGGGGCCCCGAAAACCCGCAAGCACGAAAACCCCCAGGAGTTGAGGAAGAAAACCTCTTGATCTGGCCCCCTTGTAGTGACACCAACCCCCCGGGGGTTCCCCCTTTTTGCCTCCTCTTTTGATTTTCCCCAAGCTTTCAACCTGCTCGGGCTATTCTTCGGGGAAAAACTCCTCACACGGGGAAAGATTTTTTGATGAAAAGGGAAACCTCCCGCCCCTTTTTTCCCGCCTCTCCCCCCCAAAAACCCGTACCTTTTAAAAAACTAAATTCCTTTAGGGGGGTTTACCCCCAAGTTTCCATAATGGAAAACGGGTTTTGGAGTTTTTCAGAAAACCCCCGATAGCTTCCAACTCCTGTTTGTTTCCCAAAAGCTGTGTGCGTTTGTATAGGGGGATTTCATCGGGGCTTTTTGGCCCGGGGCCCCTTCTTTTGCAAAAACCCCCCCTTTTTTCCCCCTTGGGGGGTTTTTTTGGGGGATTTCCTTTTTGGCTCTTTTCCTGGGGACCCCCAGCCCCACCTTTTCCCCAGACTTCAACGTTGCTGCAGTCCCTTTTTAAACCCCGGGGCCCCAAGGAAAAGAGGGCTCGTGCTAGCCTCCCTGTTTCCCCTAACCTTTGGGGAAAATCATTTTTTTAGCCTGTCCCCTGGAAGCCTGATGGGGGTTCCCCCCCCACTTCGTTTTAAACCCCTGTCAATGACCCTTTTAAAAACCCCCTGGAAAAGGGGCCCTTTTCCCCCTTTGAGAAATCGGGTTTTCCCAAAAGGGGTCCCGGAGTAAAGGGCCCCAGTGCTATGTAGCCCCTCCCAAGATCAAAAAAAAACCCCAAATTTTTTGGGGTTTGGGGATACCAGTTTTGGAGCCCCCCTTTTCATAGATTGCGTAAAACGTTTCCCCCCTTTTTTCTGCCCCCCATTTTGGAAAAGGAGGGGGGGGAAAAAATAACCTGCGCCCCCGATTTTTTCCCTTTAACCTTTTCCCAAAGGCCTTAAATTTTTTTTTAATTTTACCTCGGGTTTACTTCCCCGGGGAACTTCACCCCGGAAACCCACGTGGAAAAAGCAGAAAGGGGGCAGTGGGGCCCGGGGGGCGGCCCCGGGTGGGAAAATTTCCCTTTTGTGACGTTTTTTAAAACCCCGGAAAATCCCGGGAAAAGGAACAGACCCCCTTTTAAAACGGGGGGCTCCCGGGGTTTTTCCCCGGCCCCCTGTTCCCCTCAGTGGAGCCCCCCCAAAACTTTTTACACATCTTGTCCCCCTCGTGGGGCCCGGGGTTTAAAAACGAGAGGGAGGTCTCTCTGACTTGTGCCTGCTCGGGGTTTTGGATGGGTCAACCCCTTTCCCCATCCACCCCCTTTGGGGTTTCCCATCGTAGGGGCCTAAAAACCCCATTGTGCAGAGGCCCCCCGGGGGAAGGGGGGGGGAAAGGAAATGTTTTTCCCCTGTCCCCACGGCCCCCGGGGGTTCCCCCGGGCTTTTCCCTTTGGGGGCCCCTTTCCCCTTATCCTGATGGGGGGGGGTTTTTTTGTTCCCTTGGACCCCCGGCCTTTTTTGGGTTTTCCCGGAAATTTCTGGGGGTCGGGGGAAAGGCTCCCCCGTCTTTTCCCCCGCTCAGCCTCCCTGATGCTCCATAGCCTATCCACCTCTTTCTTAGCTCTGCCACCAGGCAGAGTAGCCCAGTACTGGGTAACTCAGTTAAATTTTTATAAAACATCCATCCTTTGGAATGTTTCTTTCCTTTCAGTTCAAGGTTGAATTTAGCCGCCTTAATCAACCTGCTAGGACCCAAGAGCTTCATTTCCCAACCTCTTGCAAGTGGGGTGGGGGGGGGTCAATGGCGTGGCAGGTGAGAGAAAAACCTGGTGGCTTTTTAAAGGGGGCTTTGGGGGTTGGGGGGGCAAGGTTTTGGTAGCGGGGGGCTACGGGGGGCTTCTGGGGAAAAGGGTGCGGAAGCTTTCCCTGTGTCCGCCGTTTGGCCAAAAGGCCAGCCCTTTCCCAGAAACAGTGGTAGGGGGGTTTTGGGATAACTATGTAAGAAGGAAGAAACCTGTGGGAACAGCAGTGGAGAGAGAGAATTTAAGGGTTTGAGAGAAAAGCAGCCCTTTACTGCCCCGGGAGTGAAGCTGAGCCCGGGGAGAGGGGAGGGGTTGGGGGAAGGTGTTTTAAGTCTGTCGTGGGTTTAACCCTGGCTGGACACAAGGGGCCCACCAAAGCCGCTCTATCACTCCCCTCTAACCAGACAGAGGAGAGAAAAAGTAAATCAAAAAAGGGCTTGTGGGTCGAGATCAGGACAGGGAGAGATCATTTTATCAGTTACCATCATGGGCAAAACAGACTCCACTTGAAAGAAAAAATTAATTTATTATCAATCAATCAAAATCAGAGAAGGAGAGGAGAAAAAACTGCTAGATCTTAAAAACCTTTCCCCCCACCACTCCCTTCTTTCTGGGCTCAACTTCACTCCCAGCTCCTCTACCTACTCCCCCCCAGCGGCACAGGGGGATGGGAATGGGGGTTGAGGTCAGTTCATCACACGTCGTCTCTGCCGCTGCTTCTTCCTAGGGAGAGGACTCTTCCCCTGCTCCAGCGTGGGGTCCCTCTCACGGGAGACAGTCCTCCACGAACTTCTCCAATGTGAGTCCTTCCCATGGGCTACAGTTCTTCACAAACTGGGCCAATTTCCGGGCCCTGTCCAGGATGTGGGACTCCTTTCCACGGGTGCAGTCCCTCAGGAGCAGACTGCTCCAGTGCTGGGTCCCCTACGGGGTCACAAGTTCTACCGACAAACTGGCTTCGGCATGGGCTCCTCCCCCCACGGTCCGCAATGGCTTGCCAGGAACCTGATCTGGTGCAGGCTTCCCACGGGATCACAGCCTCCTCCCTTCAGGCATCCACCCGCTCCGGCGTGGGGTCCTCCACAGGCTACAGGTGGAGATCTGCTCCACCGTGGATCTCCGTGGGCTGCAGGGGGACAGCCTGCCCCACCATGGTCTTCACCACGGGCTGCAGGGGAATCTCTGCTCTGGCGCCTGGAGCACCTCCTCCCCCTCCTTCTTCACTGCCCTTGGTGTCTGCAGGGCTGTTTTCTCTTGCATCCTCTCACTTCTCTTCTCTCTCCGGCTACTAAGTCGCAGACGGGTTTTTTTCCCTTCTTAAATATGTTATCACAGAGGCGCTTCCACTGTTGCTGATTGGCTTGGCCTTGGCAGCGGGTACTGCGCCGGCTGCTGCACTGGTGGCGACGAGCCCTCGGTTCTTGCAGCTGCCACGTGCCGAAGGCAGCGATGGATTTGCTCCCCCTCCTCGTCCTGCTGGCTGTGTGCTGGCCTGCGCACGGCACATGGCACATCTGTGGGTGAGTGGCTCGAGGCTCTGGGAGGGAGCCGGGGCAACCCTTATGGGGGTCACGGGGGGGTGCCCGCTTGTCCCCCGTGGCCACGCCACAGCTTCCCCAACCCCCTGTGGGAGCCGCAGCTCCTTGCCAGCACCCGGGCTGCTGGCACGACTCGTCTGCGGGGCTGGAAGCAGGAGCAGGGGCAGGCGGACGCTCGCCCCGTGGGGTTCCCTGGCCCCGCTGTCCATGCAAAAACCTTCAGCCTGAACAGCAGCAAGCCTTCAAGCGGGCATAATGAGTTT
>CM067102.1:5440621-5457766 GCA_034008185.1 Gorsachius magnificus | reverse complement strand
TTTTTCCCCGTTTTTTGAAACCGGCCTCTTCCGATTTGTCTTTTTTTCCCTTTTTGGGAACTGGCCTCTTCCTCCTTTTTTTTCCCCCCCTTTTTTCAGATGCAACCTCTTCCTCTTTTTTTTTTTCCCCCTGTTTTTTGATGCAGCCTCTTCTGATTTTTTCTTTTTCCCCCCTTTTTTGGATGCAGCCTCTTCCTCTATTTCCCCCCCCCTTTTTTTTGATGCAGCCTCTTCCGATTTTTTCTTTTTCCCCCCGACCGGCCTCTTCGATTTTTCTTTTTTTCCCTTTTTGGGAACTGCCTCTCTCCTTTTTTTTCCCCCCTTTTTTGATGTAGTCTCTTCCTCTTTTTTTTTCCCCTTTTTGATGCAGCCTCTCCTCTGTTTTTTTCCCTTTTTTGGACGGCCTCTTCCGATTTTTTTTTTTTCTTCGTTTTTGGAACCGGCCTCTTCCAATTTTTCTTTTTTTTCCCTTTTTGGGAAATGGCCTCTTCCTCCTCTTTTTTTTTCCCCTCGTTTTTTGGATGCAGCCTCTTCCTCTATTTTTTTTTCCCTTTTTTGGAAGGGGCCTTTTCCTCCTTTTTTTTTTCTACCCTTTTTTGGATGCAGCTCTGCCTCCTTATTTTTTTCCCTTTTTGGGAACCGGCCTCTTCTTTCTTTTTTTCCCACCGTTTTTTCGGATGCAACCTTTTTCTTCCCTTTTTGGAACGGCCTCTTCCGATTTTTTTTTTGACCTTTTTTTTTTTTCTTTTTTTTTTTGGAACAGGCGTTTTTTTTCTTTTTATGAGCGTCCTCCTCTTTTTTTATTTTTTGTTGCAGCATCTTCCTCTTCTTTTTTCATTCTTCTGATGTTTTTTCTTCCTTTCTTTCTTGTAGGTCCTGGCTGAGATCGTGTAAATGAAATTCTTTTGATCTGGAATTGAAGCTAGACTGTCTTTCTGAAAATATTTAACCATTTCATCTTGAAAGCTACAATTTATTTTCGTAAAACTGAACGTAATTTAGTTAGAGCGAGAATATGTATGGAAATTTTGTGTGATTTTTTGTCTGTTCACTCAATATGGAATCTGTTTTTTTCTTGGAATCAATTAATATCTCTGTATGAAACTGTTTTGAAACGCAAATATAAAAGAAATTATAAATCAAAATTGTAATACTAATGAGAATGTCTGTATTGATACTGTAAGCGTTTAGGGCATGGGTAGCGCCACGTCTCGCTAGATATTAGTCTTTTTGATTGCATTCTTGAAAGTTGTAATGGAGGGAATGTTTTTCAGAGCGGATACATAGTGCTAAATAAAATTGATCTGGACAAAAGTAGTAATTTTTTCTGAGTTTTTTTTCCATATTATCTAAACATATTTTGCTGTTCACAAAGAAAATCTTGTAAAGTACTTTGAAATCTGTCTCCTAAAGCATAAATTTATCGCGAAATTAAGAAACCTCAGCGTAAATAGTGAGATATGCGTCATTTATGTATATTGATATTTCTTATTTTGCAGAAAATTTTTTACGTTTTTGTTTAAATATTTTCAGACGAAATCATGCAGTCCACAACAGTGATTCCAAATCCTCTTCCTCTGATGATGATGAAGAGCATTTTGAGATGCTTAGAGTAGATTTGGAAGAGCCTGAAATACGTTTATGGATTTGGACAGTAGGTGAGGAGGAGTCTAATTCTGAAAAATTTGCATCTGGCTAACTGTGAAATGTTACTCTCTTCATATTTTACAATTTTAAATTGCAGAAATATTTGATCGTGTCTGTTGCTTTAGAGAACTGTTATCGGACTCTCTAAGATCAAGTTTTTAGAAAGTGTTTTTAAGAAGTAATTATATTTCTGTTGGGAATGTATGAAGGAAAAATTTTATGTAATATTTTTATTACAGAGGAAATGACGGATATTTTGTTACTAAACAAATGCTCTAAAAATCTGTTTTAATAACATTCTAAAAAAATAATTTTAAAACTAGATATCTTTCAGGCTTTTGTGTGTTCTGGCACGCACGTCCCCAATTTTTTTTGAGGGACTTGCCCTGGTGGGCAGCCTTTATAATATCAATCTACGCTGAAATGAGTATCCCCTTGGGCTATAACTATTTGATTGTAGAAGTGAAATATCTTTATAAGATTTCAGTGTGTTTTGGGAGTTCTTCATCACACAAATAAAGGTCAGTTCACAGTGTCCACACACAGAATAACCTGTTCTAAGCTTGAATTCCTATATGTGCTGCGTTGACTGACACGGATATTTTTATGTGCTAAGACTTGTTAAAATAATTAACTCCGTTTAAGTTCTGGAGTGAACATTTTCTTTTATTTACTCTTATATATTAAATTTAAAACACTGAAAGTGACTATTTAACTCTTTAAGAAGTTTATGCTCTTTTGCAAGGTCTTCTGGCTTCACTTGCCATCACTATAAAAGCAAAACTTTTCTAGCTGCATCTTAACTCAGAAAGCATTTTTCTCCTTCATTCAAATGAGGTGTCTTCTACTAAACATTCAGAAAGATGAGTTAAAGAGAATTCACAAGGATCGGATGAAAATTAGAGCAAGCCTGGCTGATGTTATCCAATGCAAATAGATTGCTCAGTAAGTATTTTTAGTTCGTTGTGTCAGTGAGATATTCCCAGTCTTCATGGTAGTGTTCAGTAACATGCTGTCTGTACCAACATTGTTTTGCAATTTTCTCTCAAGTGGTTTGAAAATTGCCCAGAGCATTTCCTTTGTGCTTACAAATAATTTCTGATGGAACCTTACTTTCCTGGTTTCGGCTGGGAAAGAGTTAATTTTTCTGCATAGTAGCTAGCAGAATGCTATGTTTTGGATTTAGTAGTACACGAATGTTGATAATACACTGATGTTTTTAGTTTTTGCCAATTATTGCTGAGACTTTTTGATCTTCTCCTGCTCTGCCAGTTTCATAACAAGCTTGGAGGGAACACAGCCAAGACAGCTGACCCAAACTGACCAAAAAGCTATTCCAGACCATATAACATTATGCTCGGGAGGAATGGTCGGACAGTCGCTGGCTGAGTGATTACAGCTCGGGCAGAGTGATCGTCGCTCTGGAGGAGTGATAGCTGCTCGGGACGGTCTGGGCATCAATCAGCAGGTGGTGAGCAATTGCATTGTCTATCACTTGTTTTATATATTCTGTATTTTCTCTTACCTTTTTTTTTACTCTTCTCTCTTATTAAACTCTCTTTATCTTAACCCGTGTGTATTACTTTTCTCCAATGCTCTCCCCATCCCACTGAGGGGGAGGGAGTGAGCGGCTCCGTTGTTTTTAGTTGCCAGCTGGGTTAAACCGCGACTCTTACCAAGATTGCAGCTTTGTTTAACATTTAAATTGTGTTCTGTTTAATTTCTCTATAGGTACGATTTGATGGTGTGGGTGGTCTTTCTCAGCACATTTCAGCCTTAAAAGAGATGGTCATTTTTCCATTGCTTTACGCAGAAGTCTTTGAGAAATACAAAATACAGCCCACAAGGTAACAGACGCTGTTTCAAAATAAGTTGTAATTCACCCATTTCAGGAGAATTTTCAACTGAGGTACCAATATATTGCCATGTCTCAAAATTTTCAGTAGGGTTGATGGAGTTTTTTAACAGTAGTAATAAATTATTTCTCGAAAATGGATAGAATCCAGCATATTCATATGTTAAAAGATTTACTGTGTTATGAGGATATACTTTTTTAGTGTCTTGCCTTTAAAAATCTGGGGTGGGGGGCGTTTTTTGTTCTGGTTTTTATGTACAAGTCAACTTTAATAATTTATAAGCAGGAATAAATCATCTACTGGTAGTCAACTGTCATTTGTTGCTTGGAAGTCCAGTTGTCTCTCCCTCTAACTCTTTTTCCAAGTCCTCAGGGATAGATTTTTTACAGTTGATAAGAGTTGTATCCAGAACCTTATAAGTATTTGTTGTGCTGGGGATAACGTAGGAATCTATCTACTTCTTACACAGCTAATTTGTTCGCGTTATGAAGAGTAATTACTAGATGTTTAATGGTTAGTTTTATGTATTCCTGGTCAGCAAAACTCAATAACTGTATTTTGAAATATGACTTTATATTATTTGCTTTCGGTAACTTTAAAATTATTGCAAATAAAATAAAATGTTTCACATTTTCCTTCGTTATTCATTGAATCTGGTTTTGAAACAGAAGTGTGTTGGCTTTTCTAGTTGATAGCACTATTTATCCTGAAATGCAGAATATCTTCCCTGCTTTATTCTTCCTCCTCATTTATCATCATCAACAGATGGTCTGGGAGAACAAATCCAGTAACTGAAAGCTTTTTAAGGACAAATAAATTGCTTTCCTATTAAAAGTTGCCTTTTGTGAAAGTGAGAAAAAATATGCAGTGTATCGTTGAAGAACGAACTGGTGATTCAGCAGTTAGCCCAGCCTCAGATTCTGCCCTGAACTTTGTTCTCGTTTGGCTCCACAGTGCTGTAACCACCCGTTTTCTTGTCAGCAATTTTGGAAGTGTCCTTCTGGGACACTAGACTTTTCTCACGTTTTTGTACATCTGCATTATCCTCTTTATTCATTCTGTTTACTGTCTCACTGAATTGTGTAGGAACAGAAAAATTCCATCTGGTTTTGACTTTTCTCACAGCAGCTGTTACTGCTATCTTATACGTGAAATGTTTTGGTTAGGAGAGAAGATCTGTGTTTTAAGGGGGGTACATTTCCATGATGGTTTTTCTTATGTCAGTTTTTTGTTTTTTTTAATTGCAGAGGCTGTCTCGTCCATTGTCCACCGGGGACTGGCAAGACCCTGGTTGCTCGTGCACTTGCAGAATGAATGTAGCCAAGGTGACACAAGAATAGCCTTTTTTATATGAAAAGGTGCCGACTGCCTGAGTAAATGGGCGGGGGAATCTGAACACCAGCTTTGTTTATTATTTGATCAGGTAAGGTTGAAATGGGCCGCATGTTCTGTCTGAGTTGTCACTGTAATTTTCTGTGGTCAATATTTTTAAGAAGAACTCACTCCTTTTCATGTTTTGTCAGTTTCTTCCACTGAAATGGGTTCTTAGGGGCTTGAAATCTTGAGATGTATTGGGAAAGATTAATGAAAAAAACGAGAAAACCTCGCAAAGCAAAGCCCGCCCCTCCCCCCCCCCAAAAAAAACCCCACCACCCCAAAACCAAATCAGCCACAAAAAAGGTTGCAAGAGGCAAGAGATGGCGGCTTTAGATCAGAGAGAAACAGATGCAGGCTGAAAGCGTGGTCGTTTCAATTCATAAGGGAAGCTTGCTTCCAGAACCTGTAATTGAATGGAGTCCTGGCTCCATTCTCGGTGGTTGCCAAATAGCTGCAAAAACGACTGGCAGGGTTTGTTTCCTATCACCCAGCTTCAGTGGGCTGACATAGGCTGCTGTCTTCTGTTACTCGTGCCACTTACTGCATGAGCTGAATTGGTAGAAACACCTGACGCTAGTTTGAAAAATCTAATTGCAGTGACTTTCCAACCATAACATTTTTTGTGCTTTTTCTCTTTAAAATAGTTCTGTTTACATATGTCGGTTTTCTTCTGTTTTCATTCTAGGCCTACCAGATGCGACCTTCAATTATTTTCTTTGATGAGATACATGGCCTTGCTCCTGTGCGGTCCAGTAAACAAGACCAAATTCATAGGTACTACATTTTTTTGTATTGACATAGAAGCTGCTTGGTCTTCTTGGTGAAAAGAAGGCCAAAACCTATTTAACTTTTCGTGACACAGTCATTTATCCTGAAAACTAGTGAGTCAATGCTACGAAATTTCAGATGATTTTTAAACAAGAATTGCAAACAATTCGCTAAGCTTGCTATTAGCACAAGGTCTGTGTTACCTTAACTAATTTTTTATATCCTAAACTAACCAACATCTCATCAATAAAAGGTTGTCCTTTTTGAGAGATCATCGGAGAAGGTCATCTAGAACATAACGGAATTTACTAAACCAGTGAGTGAAAATTGTTTTTTTCTTTTAACTCTATTGTATCAACACTTCTGGCACTTATGGACGGCTTAGACAACAGAGGAGAGATTGTGGTAATCGGAGCCACCAACACACTGGATTCCGTAGATCCTGCTTTACGAAGACCGGCACGCTTTGATCGAGAGTTGCTCTTCAGCTTGCCAAAGTGGCCAGGACGTAAACTCAACCTTAATGCTACTGTGGCAAAGTCCATATTTATAACAAAACCACATGCAGAAGGATGGAGCAGTTAAAGTCAAAATCAGTATTGTACAGCTTGGATGGAAGAGGGATATCTGGAGAGACTGCACTGTACCGTGGAGGGCAGATCTGGTACGGAATAGATATGTTGAAGAAAGTTCAAAAAAGTAGATAGTTCTATGATGTTCATGACCAGCCAAGAAAACAGGATGCTGCTCGTTACTGAAATCTCTAAGTAAGAAAGAATGCCTGAATTAGCTACCTGTAAATTACTGCTGTCTCATCTTGAAGATGTGAGTGTGTGGACACAAGAACTTCTTTTTGCTAAGAAAAACTTTTATCAAGGCTAGTGCTGGAGCAAATTGAAATTTTTCATTCCTTTTTGCTTTCTTATTTAATCCACTTGGGCACATTTACCCCAAAGTGATCTTGCTCCTAGTTCTTGGTTAATGAATGGATAGTGGATGTACCTGTGTTGGATTCTTCCCAGGCTGGGTATCCTGAGTGATACCTAGAAGTATTTTGGGATCAGACATTCTTACATTCTCAGACATTCGTGATCAGGGAGTTGGACAAAGGTGTGAAGTACACTGCACACGTGCGGGGCTTGCAAAGCTTCTAATTTAATGGCAATGGATAAGCAAGGAAAAAATAGGTCTATAGCAGCCAAAAATATTGGGAGGGGAAGGGGGAAGGGAAATATGTGTAATACTGGAACACCGTTTTTCTCTTTTTTCTCTGGCTATTACTGATATTTATTTTCCTTCTATTAGCACTTTTTGGAAAAAGGATACAATACTTATTGGCCTGAGTCAAAGTGCACTGGACAGTGTATTTAACACAAGCCTTTGTCTCCAGTGGTTATCTGCATTCAGGAACCGGAGAGGAGGGGCCATCAAACAGATATAATACATGATTCCCTACTGTGGGAGAACTGCAGAAATCTGCCGTAATTCATCCGTGTGCCAATAAATGCTTACATGACAGTCTTGCTAAGATCAGAGGTGAAGATTTGCAACATTTGCCATTTCTGGATCAGTGACAGTAGTTTGAGTCATAATTATTGTTCTTCTTTGTAGTAACTATAGCACGTTGAAACCTAGGGCTAGAACTTTCCTCGAAATGAACTGGTGGAAAAGACATTTGATGAACTAAGGAGACTGCCACCACAAAATTTTGCTAGATTTGTGAGAATTTTCATTGATAAAAATCTCTGTTTTCAGATTAGTTTCTTACTACAGTTTTTCCCTCAGGAACGTTAGTTCTCATGCTTGTGGAAACTTACTTTTTATGGAAGCTCTACATGCCTTTTGTTTCACTGCAGACCCCCCGAAATAGTTTAATGTAACAAATTGAGAATGATGAAATTTTCTGCTTGAGAAAGAAGAGAACACATGAACTGAACTTTAAAATACTGAAAAGTTCAGCAGATCAAAAAAGTATTTGTATAAATGTGAGGGGATTTGGGGTTTTGTGGTGTTTGGGGTTCTTTTAAGAGACAACTTAGGACCAAATAAAATGGTAACCATTTTCTCTCCGGGCTAGAAAAGAGACTGAAGATTCACACCTGAGACTGGACACCTAAGCCATTGGACAGATATCTTGAAGAGCTAGCTGAAAAATGTGTTGGTAAGTTTGAAAACAAAGTGCGTTCCTGCATGTGACTGAGTCCTAAGGGATCTGAGCTTGTGCCAGGCAGTGCCCGAGTTCCTGTGCCTTGCTGTGGGGCGAGGAAGTGAAGCAGCCGGCAACACCATGGGAGCAGAAAAAGTTGGAGGCTTCTTTTCTTTTCATTTTATTTTTGTCTCTCAGAACACTGAATGGGTTTGAGGCATCTTACTCAGCGGTGATTAGGAGGCTGCTTCCTAAGTGCAGGGTATCAGGCTGCGAGGTGTGTAACAAAACTTGCGTGCAGTGCAGTAACTCTTTAAATTCTCTCTTAACTTGTAAGGTTTTGGCTCCTTACAAAGACTTTCAGTGTTGCACTTTGAAAACCTTTGCATTGACTTCTGTGTTGCATGACACAGATGTCACATTTGATTCTTGTTTTGCTTGTTAGGATACTGTGGTGCTGATATTAAATCCTTATGTGCTGAAGCTGCCCTCTGTGCTTTGCGCCGCCGCTATCCTCAGATATACACAAGTAGTGAGAAACTGCAGTTGGATACCGCTTCTATTACAATAACAGCAAAGGATTTTGTCATGGCTATGCAGAAGACTGTTCCAGCTTCGCAGAGAGCTGTGGCTTCCCCTGGGCGAGCGCTATCACCTATTTCAAAACCACTCTTTGAAAACACACTAGCAAGATTTTTACGAACCTTGCAGAGAGTGTTTCCCCACGCAGAGCTTGCACTGAAGAAGGTCTAACAGCAAGGTATAATGATAAAATCCACTTCTTTAAAGTTCTGCCAAAGCAAAAACTTCTGATTTGTGCAACCAACATACACAGACCTCCCAGCCCTGATAACAGTAGATTTTTTATAATAGGCATGCCGCACGCCTTTCTGTTAGGAATATCGCGCATAGTTTTTATTCTATATTCTGAACTGAAGTGCTGCGTGGGAGCTGCGAATGACTTGCAATAGGCAGGAAGAGAACGATGCGTCCCCTACCAGAGCGCCCTGTTTCTGACAGTAGCTCACATCATATTTCTCATTTGTAGAGATGGACTTAAGGTATAATGTATGAGGCACCGCTTTCAGAATAAGTATTTCAATAGGGGAGAAGGTAGCTTTTACATGAATTTCCTGATTGCTGTCTGAAGAATGGCCACAATACATGAATTTCCTAATTTCTGTCTGAAGAATGGCCACAAGACATGAATTTTCTAGTTCCTGTCTGAAGAATGGCCACAATACAAGTGTAAGTGGTTTAAGCTAAATACTGTTTTAGCTATCATGATTTTTAACCAAAGTCTCTTAATTTAAATGTTTGTGGATCACACTGCAAACTTGCAGGTGAGATCAGAATGTTCTAGGAGTGTATACTTTGAGGCTTGGCTTGCAGTGTATATGTGAGCTCACGCTCCTGACTGCATCAGCCCTGATCAGGTTTAGTCCTTCAGCTGGTGAGAGCAAATCAATTGATGAAATCGTCTTCATTCTAAGAAAAAACCTCCAAGTTTTCACCAACAGAGAGACATACCGTTTGCAAATTATGGGACGTAGGACAGCTTTGCAGAGACTTGTGCAATCTCTTTAGATCTGGGTCAGATGAACTCTTCAGAAAACAGCATTCAGCGTGTGCTCTCAACTGGAGAAATACTAGACAAGGGGTTTCCAGCAGTGATCTAGAACCTGTATTAATGCGAGAGCGAGATACAGCCTCTTCAAGAAAGTTAAAAAACATCTTTTTCTTGCAGACGGTTTATATCACATTTTAAGAAATGATGCAATTGACAGTGATGAGGAATCGCCATCAATCTTTGAGGACAAGCCAGCGCATGAAACGGGTGCTAGGCAAAATGAAAAGTTCCTCTACTTTAACATGTAAATATTTGCTTCCTTAAAATTTACATTTTTAATATGGCTGGGTTTGTAAACAGTTTTCGCATGGGGTGGAGTAAAATGAGGGTTGACGGGAGGGCGATCAATATATGCAGGAAGTAAGCATGACGA
The DNA here is from genome assembly GCA_034008185.1 of Gorsachius magnificus. Lineage (NCBI taxonomy): Eukaryota > Metazoa > Chordata > Aves > Pelecaniformes > Ardeidae > Gorsachius > Gorsachius magnificus. Next base: position 5,447,969 of record CM067102.1, on the reverse strand, counting down.
TCCAGCTGGGTGCTGATGTTCTACTAGAGTAAGCTGCCATAACCCATCCAACTGAACGGCCCGGTCCTCTTTTCCCAAGTTAAAGTGGTCCACAGACTATTAGAATGTGTGGATTTAATCCAGGCTATTTCTGGAAAGACTGAAGTCCAAAGAAACGTGCTGTCTGTGCTTTTAACAAAAAAACCATCATGGATTTGTGTAGCCATCTTTTGCCCCTCTACCTTCCAAGATTGTTTAAACAGTAGCGAATTATGTAACAGAAACAAAATGGAGAAATGGTTAGTTAAAACACTGTGAGAAAAACTGAATATCTCCCTTTTGTACCATTAATCTCCTAAATTTATGTTAATCTTTTGACACTTCAATGTGGAAGTCATATAAGCCAACAGTTGAAAAAATAGATTGTTGTCATAACTGTTGGGTTCGTTATTTTTCTCCATTTCTATTGCTCTGCTGTCCAGAAAATCTTTTGACCTGCTGAGATTGGTTAGATCTCTGGGATCTTTGACTTCAGCCAGCAGAGGTGCAACATGATTGTGGTGGAAGAAACAAATGCTCCTCACTGATGTTTTTTCATGCTGCAAAAGCAAGATGACTAGGAAATTAATACACAACTCAAATATGAAACAATTAGAATGACAGACTAAATTGAAGATAAATATTATACGTATTTAGTGTACTGCTGTAATTTAACCAATCCAGTTGTGTACTTCTTCAGACACAGCTGATGTGATTCAGTGCCCATGTTAATATTTTTCTAGGTAAGTTTTTCTGCTCCCTCCTTCCTTCCTACTGTCCACAGTGAAGATGGCCAAATTTCAGCTAAACTTGACGGATGTAGAGATCTCATAGTTAGTTAAACTCAAGACCAACTGACAATTGGTGTGTACAGGCAGTGAAGAGACCTAGACTGGTGTGTGCTGGGAGGTGTTTATCTCCGCCACGCCAGCTGTCATGCGTGGACTTATCAGTACAGTCCCCCATGTGATTGAAGAGCTGTTATAAATAGCAGACATGCTGAGAAATGGATGTCTTAGGGGAGGTGTGGTACAAGTTTGTAATAAAATGGGCTTTGATAGTCTTCATGATCGCAGACCAGCTTATTGCTAGCTGGAACGGAGAGTATTTACAAAAAACAAAAGAAAAAATATAGGAAAAAACCTTTAACATCTTTGTGCCTATTCATCACTTCATGTTTAAGCTTCTTTTCTTATTATTTTTCTAGAAGTGCCTATACCAGCCAACATCTTGCAAGCCGCGGTTCTTAATAGTTGGAGAGCCAGGATATGGGCAAACTTCTCACTTGGCACCTTCGCTAATACATGCCCTGGAAACGTTTCCAGTTTATACACTCGGCTTATCTGGTTTTTTTGTTAGCATCACATTATCGGAAGAAACGTGTCCACATGTGTCTTTTTTCCTCTTCAATCTCATAGGAGTCACAAACTGTATATAAACTAGTAAAGTAAGGAAAATTCATTGTGAACGGAGGTGGCCTGGTTTGAAAGTGCTGTGCTGAAAATGTACTTCTTTTCTAGATCAAATGATCGAATAAGAATGTTGTGCATGGTCATATTGTGCTTTCCAAATGAAACAGTGAAGGTGTTGCTAGCAGTTTTGGAAGCTGGAAGGTGCTGCTAACACACCTGCTTTTACAGCAAGAAATCCTACCCATCTCGGGGATCCAGAAAGTTGTTTTCATTTCTTCTTGAGACTCTGTGCTCCCAGAAGATGGCTCTGCATCAGCCTGACTGTGTGTCGTGCAGTTTGTGTAGCTTTCTTTTTTATAATATTTGTAAGGCAATCAAGGCTTTAGGGGAAATCAGTGTTTCCTTTTTTACATATACAGCTTCTACTGCTACAGCATATGCAGTAAAAGCATTAACATTCATGGAACACCTACGTTTGTACCCTGGTGTGTTTTTCTTACCTTGGAAAATTAAATCTAAGCAGACTTAGTGCTTTTTTACTTTTAGGCAGGAAATCCATTTCGTTGTTTGGCATCGCTCTATTAAAATACTTTGACTTTTAGTAGCAGCATTTGAGAGCTGTACAATTAAGGACGCACACGTTAAGTGACTGGCTACTCATCTGTCACATAAGAGGAACAATTCCTTTTCTGTTATGCGATGGTGGCACCTGCAGTCGTAGAACTACCATGTCTAGTCACTGCCCAGGTATACCACGCATGTTTCCCATCTTGTGGCAAGAACTCTCTGAGTATTGGTAATCTGAAAGGGTGCACGGAGAAATTTGTCATGTGAAAGGACTGTCGCCACTCCCCTCCTGCGGTAGATGCAAGTCCCCTGCTGCGATTGAGTCACCATATGCAGGGAATGGCTTTTCTTCCAAAGCACGTCACCTGGTCCTTTGGGAATGAGAGGTTGTGAGTGATTGAGCTATTCAGGCAAGCTGAAGACTGGTCACCTCATCTAAAAGGTACTTGAAATTATTAATTGAAGCAGGCTTCTTTTACAGCGTCAGCCCTCATCTTTTCACATAAGTCTTTGTTTGTTCAGACTGTGCTCCAGGCTGACTTGGATATGTGCCCGCTCTGAATTGAAAACGGTGCAGTCACAGTCGTGTAGCGATTTCCCCACAATAAGGCACCTTGCTGAAGGGTAGTCTTGTGTCTTCAGGCTCACCAAAGCACCAGTTTAGTTGTCAGGCTCTTTATGCTTTCTCTTATACCTAAGGAGTTCTGAAATCAGGCAGGGATTCAGGTCTGTTTTCTGTCTGCACAGCAATGCCTGTATTTGAGTCAACATGAAAATTTTACCTTACTGTTAAAGAGTTGTTCTTTTGTGTGTTTGGTTTGATGTTTCGGCTTCATGTACTCCTGTTTCATAAGATAGTTTGACTGATACACAGTTATTTATTAGTCTCTTCTACATGGTTGAAGGTTTCTTTTTACCAGTTGATGGGAGACGCTCAAAGAACAGCACCAAGTGTAATTTATGTGCCACACATCCCTTTGTGGTGGTATGCGGTTGGACCTGCCCTGAAAGCTGGTTTTACAATTCTACTGCAGAACATTTCGGCATTTGGTCCAGTTTTGCTCCTTGCAACATCCGATGTGTGTTACACACATCTCTCAACAGAGGTATTTCTGTCAATATTTTTCTTACTTGTTTTTCAATGTCTTGTTAGTTTATAAATCCTTTAAGCATTGGAATACTCTGCATTCTTAAGGAAATCCATACTTTTATTACTCAGGCACCCTAACCAGGACTCTTGAAATTTGCTTAGGTGAAACAATGCTAAAAGCATTTGTCTAGAGAGTTTTCTGAATGAAGAGATTGACTTTGACTCAACTTTCCCCCTCTTCACACTCTCGTGTTTATTAGACGGGCGTATAAATTCACTTCAGGCAATTAATCCATCAACTCCAGGATGTGATGGAAGTACTTAGTCAAGAACACTTAGATATGTTTAACATCAAATGCATTGAAAGGCTTAACTTACTTCATAACCTTTTCTACTGTTTAAAAATTCCTTATAAAAAGAATATATACATATCTGTTGGTAGGAGAGATTGGAAAATTCAGTAAAACTTTGAAGTATGCAATTCAGACACCTAATTTAAATGAATTAAAAAGCCAATCCAAAACAAACAAAAAGTCACGTTCCCGAAATGTCATCGCTACTTTCTTGAAACCTGTCTATTCCCTCTATCATAAAGATTCACGCTAAGTGACAGCAAGGCAGGTCAATAAAAAATCAGCAATTTTGGAGGTGGTGAAATTCACTGTATCCTGAACTCTAACTCTAGAGCTGATCCTTAGAGAAGATATTTTTATTTTGCCATGCTGACCTATCTCTCCAGTTGATTGCTCAGTTTAATGCAGAAAGTTGTACATCTTTCAGGAATAGAATATGATAAGTTTGCCCTTATGTCTTTACTCCTGTCGTGGTTTAACCCTGGCTGGACAACAGGGGCCCACCAAAGCCGCTCTATCACTCCCCTCTAACCAGATAGAGGAGAGAAAAAGTAAATCAAAAAGGCTCATAGGTTGAGATAAGGACAGTTACCATCATGGGCAAAACAGACTCCACTTAAAAGAAATAATTAATTTATTATCAATGAATCAAAATCAGAAAAGGAGAGGAGAAAAACTGCTAGATCATAAAACCTCCCCCTGTTCTTTCTGGGCACAGCATCCCTCCCAGATCCTCAGCGGCGCAGGGGACAGGAATGGGGGTTGAGGTAAGTTCATCACACGTTGTCTCTGCCGCTGCTTCCTCCTAGGGAGGAAGCCCCTGCTCCAGCGTGGGGTTCCGCTCATGGGAGACAGTCCTCCATGAACTTCTCCAATGTGAGTCCTTCCCATGGGCTACAGTTATTCACAAACTGTGCCAGCATGGGCCAATAATTTCCACGATGTGCAGTCACTCAGGAGCAGACTGCTCCAGCATTGGGTCCCCTGCGGGTTCACAAGTTTTACAGGCAAACCTACTTCGGCAAGGGCTCCCCCCACGGTTCTGCAATGGCTTGCCAGGAACCTGATCTAGTGCAGGCTTCCCACGGAATCACAATCTCCTCCCTTCAGGTATCCACCCGCTCCGGCGTGGGGTCCTCCACGGGCTACCGGTGGAGATCTTCTCCACCATGCAACTCCACGGGCTGCAGGGAGACAGCTTGCCCAACAGGGTCTTCACCACGTGCTGCAGGGGAATCTCTGCTCCGGCGCCTGGAGCACATCCTCCCCGTCCTTCTTCACTGACCTTGGTGTCTGCAGGGCTGTTTTCTCTTGCATCCTCTCACTTCTCTCTCCATCTACTGAGCCGCAGACAGTTTTTTTCCCTTCTTAAATATGTTATCACAGAGGTGCTTCCACTGTTGCTGATTGGCTTGCCTTGGCCAGCAGCGGACATAGGGACTACTTCTAGCAGCTTCTCACAGAAGCCACCCCTGTAGCCTTCACTACCAAGACCTTCCCACAGAAATAAATACAACTCCTCATACTTGAAAAAAAAGAATTCGTTATAAATAAATAGGCTTTAGATATCCAAAGAGAACGTTTCCTGCCAGCTTGTAACATTGGATGAACATGCATAGCTCTGTGCTTTCTCTCGGTATGTAGAAAATGTCTGCTCATACTCCAGTATATTGGCTACTTTTGAGCAGTGCTAAAACAGCATCAATGCTGTGCCTCCAATATTTCCCCCACCTGGCTGCAAGGGGGGAAAAATTTGAAAGAGAACAAAAATAAGCGATCTTACACATAAGAAACAAAGGGAAACTCCATAACATGTGAGGTCACAGAAAGTAAAAAACTAAGGGAAGGAAGAGAAAGGGACATTTGTCTTTCAGAAGTTTTGTCTTCGGGACGGTAAAACAATGTCCTGAATCCCTACTGCCTGAGAAGTAACTGGACATCACCTGATAATGCGAAATACAGAATAAAAGTATTGTTTTATTTTCTTTTGCTACCGGGCGCAGGCTTTGTATTTTCTGCTCTTTTATACTGCCTTTATCTTTACCCACGACATTGTGGTTTCTTTCTTTCCGTCTTATTATTTCACTTCCTGTCGTACAGAAGAAAGGCGTGATAGATCTCTTTGTGCCACCTGGCATCCAAGCAAATTCAAACTAACATACTACAGGAAAAAAAGCCGGATGTTTGCCGTTATACAAGTTTGAGTAGGTAGTTCACGTTTGGACTTCAAGAGGGAAAGAGACTCATAGATAAAAATTGTTGGTCTTCTGATTATAATCTCTAAAATTTCTTTATATCATTATCAATTCAATTATTTCTTCTTTTTTCATTTTTTTATTTTCTTAATATTTTGTCTTTACGTTTTGGTTCCTTTATTACCTCGATTCCATTTCTGTTTCAAATCACTTTCTATATATTTATATCATTTATTTTTCTTTCTTTCATTGTTTAAATATATATATTAGTAAATAAAATTTTAAATAATATTTAATATTAATAATTTATACTTCATTCTACCTATTTCTTTTTTTCTCATTTCAGTTGTTATGTGAAATATTATATTATAATATTTTTGTTAATATTTCAATGCTTAAGTCTTTTTATTTTTTATTTCTGTTGAATTTCTTTATTTTGATGGTGTTAATTTCAGATAAGAAGAGCCACATCCAAAAGAGGCTAAAAAAGATAATGAGGCCGATTCACAAAAAGAGCAAAAAAAGAAAAGCGGAAGAGGCAGCATACAAAAAAAAGAGGGAAAAAATAGTAGAAAAGGCCAGTTCCCAAAAAGAGAAAAAAAATCGGAAGAGGATGGTTCCCAAAAAAAGAGGGAAAAAAAAAGAGGAAGAGGTGAATTCCCAGAAACGGGAAAAAAAAAAAACAGGAAGAGGCTGCATCCAAAAAAGGAGGGGAAAAAAAACCAAAGAGGCGGGTTCCCAAAAACGGGGGAAAAAAAAAAAAGCTCTTCCCAAAAAAGGGGAAAAAAAAAATCGGAAGAGGCCAGTTCCCAAAAACGGGGAAAAAAAAAAGGAAAAAAAAGGAGGAGGAGGCTGCATCCAAAAAACGGGGGGAAAAAAAAAGAAGAGGAAGAGGCTGCATCAAAAAAAGGGGGGGGAAAAATAGAGGAAGAGTCGGGTTCCCAAACAGAGGGAAAAAAAAAAGAGGAGGAGGCTGCATCCAAAAAACGGGGGGAAAAAAAAAGAAGAGGAAGAGGCTGCATCAAAAAAAGGGGGGGGAAAAATAGAGGAAGAGTCGGGTTCCCAAACAGAGGGAAAAAAAAAAGGAGGAAGAGGCTGACTCCAAAAAAAGGGGAAAAAAAAAAAAGTGGAAGAGGCTGCATTCAAAAAAAGAGGAAAAAAAAAACCAGGAAGGGGCTACCTCAAAAAAAAGGGGAAGAAAAAAAGGAGGAAGAGGCTGCCTCAAAAAATGGAGAGAAAAAAAAGAGGAAGAAGCGGGTTCTCAAAAATGGGGAGAAAAAAAAAAAGAGGAAGACGCCGCTTCCAAAAAAGGGAAAAAAAAAAAATAAGGAGGAAGAGGCCTCCGTTGCCCTCAGCCGATCGAAAGGGAGTCGGGTTCAGATCCACGAATCCGGAGTGGCGGAGACGGGCGCCGCGAGGCGCCCAGTGCGGGACGCAACCTACCGGAGAGCCGGAAGCAGGGTTGGCCGGGCGCGCCCGCTCGCCTCGTCCGTCGGCCGGGGGAGGCCCGCCGCTGGCGGCGGTTGTCCCGGCTCGGGCCCTGCCCGTCGCTCGCTCGTCTGCCATTCCCGGCCGCGCCGGGCTGGCGGGCGGGCGGGCGGGGGCGTCCCACTCCCGGTCTCCGCGTGGAAACGGGGAGAGCGGGCGCCGCCCCCGCCTCAGCGCCGTCCGCCTTCCGCCTGGCGCGTGCCTGTGGGAAGGGTCCGAGGCGGA
>CM067102.1:5416573-5440121 GCA_034008185.1 Gorsachius magnificus | reverse complement strand
GCTGACCCCTGGAGGAGCATCGGGACTTGCTGACCTGTGAGCAAATATCAAGCACAGAGCGCTCACTTTGGGCAAAATCCTTTAATTCTCTCCGGATCCCCCGGGGAAAAGCAGTATTGATTGCTTTATTTACTAGCTTACACATGCTGCGCAGGGCAGCCAGCGCTGCCATCAATACCGGCTCCGAGGGGGGAGCCAAAGGGTCACCCCAGTACACGGGGCTGGCCCCACGCTGCAGCCAGCGCCTGCCCCACGGCCCCAGTGCTGCTCCAAAGCCTGCAAGAAGCCAGGCAGGAGCCCAGGAGCCAGAGCCCGCAGCACCGGCACAGCTCAGGGAGCAATTTGCCCGCTTCCCCTCCCACCGAGCCGCACAGAGCTGCCTGGCAGGTCATGTCCCATCGGTGCTCCGGCCACCGCTCCTCCCGCTCCCCAGGGGACCGGCTGGGAAAGACCCTGGTTCCAGAGACTCTCTGCCAAAAAATCCCGGGGAACTACCCAGGGGCAAAACACCCAGAGCCGCAAAGTCCGCAACGATAGACGGGTGCTGCTCTCCCCCCCACAGGCACAGACCGAAATCAGCGCTGGGCAGGACACACACACATGGGACAGGGAGGCCAAGCGGCTTCCAGGCGCCAGCAGGGGGACGATGCCGCTTCTACCGAGTTCCTCTCCCGTGGCTGAAACGGCTGTGAAAATTGCAAGAGAAGCTGGAATATTTGCTCGTGCACCATCCTGACAACATGAAGACCAGCTCTGAGCACAGGACTGGGGACGCAGGCAGGCTCTGCCCGAAGCGAGCTGGCTGGCCAGCACGCCGGAGAAGCCAGGACGGGGCATGGATGTGGTCACGCTTACACCCAACATCCCTCAGCCCGGAGACACGCAGAGGGCCGACCGCAGCGCCGAGGAGACCCAGACCACAACACGCCTGCTCACAGCACCAGCGTTTCCCAGTATGAAGCCGCAAGATGCTCGTCCAGAAGAGCCTTTGCTGGGGCAGCAGGGGCACGGACGATAAGCCAGAGACCGACCCTCCACGACAGCGAGGGCAAAGCAGGTCAGGTTTTCCAAGAGAACAGCGGCTCCGCTCTTACCTGGGATGATAGAAACGGTGTCTTTCTCCCAGGACAAAACACTAACGTATTCCTGCACTGAAGAGGGGATGAGGCACTTGAAAACAGCCACGTTTCCACGCATCGACCTTTGGTCCTCCACCCGAACGGTGTACGGTTCCCTGAAAACTGTGGAGAAAAGCAGATGGTTGGTAGCATGACAGTGCTGGAAGAAAACACACTTCCTTTTGCTTTAATCCCACGTTTCCCAGCCCAGCCCACCCACCCACCAACAAACTGCTGCCATCCAAAACACTTGGCCCCCCTTCCCGGGGAAGGAAGCGATTCTCCTTTGGAGACCGCAGGGCCCGGTGCTCGGTGGCGTGCAGAGGGGACGCCTGGCCCAGCTCCCGCTGCCAGGACCCTGCAGTGGTCCCCAGCGTCACCCCAGCTTGCCCCACAAGGCAAGCTGCTGGCTTCGTGGCCACGAAGCTGCAAAGGCAGAGGTTTGCAGGACCCAGATTTCGGAACGGAGACCAAGGGCATTTCGTAGCTGTAACGTCCAACCTCCCGCCCTGAAAGCTTCCCCCGCTGGATGCACGCCGAAAACCCCGCGGGAGGCACCCGGGAGAGGCAGCCTGTGACAGAGCCTGGCACCCTCCTAAACCCACGGAGGAATATTTAGGTTAGCAGATGGCGATTTTCCAAGCCACGCCACAGTGGGAGCCTTGAGCCGTCCCCACCACGTGCCCCGTTCCTCAGGGAGACGCGCATCCCTTTGGGACCAGGGACAAGCAGCTCCCCGGTGCCACAACCCCCAGCAGCACTCGCTAGGTAAGCTGGATCCCCCCCAGCCTCTTCAGAAAGACAAAAGAAGTCACCGTGCCAGCAAGACATGCAGAGACCATAAAGCCCCGCAGTTCAAGTATAAAACGCAGTGGGCGCAGGCGCCTCCTTACTGTGACAATAATTGAGCCCTGCAGGACGCGGGCGCCTGGGCATCGCTATCGCAAGGCAGACACGCGCCCGCCTCAGCATTTAACAACATCCCTCGGCCAGAACAAAAGCGGCTCAAACCTGCTAAGACAGAACCCCTTAGCAGCCCCAAAAGGAAGGGGGTTCCCCAAGAGGAAAGACCCGCTGCAAATGCATCGTACTCTCACTCACAAACAAGCGAGCCGGCGAGGGGTGACAGTGTTGCCACCATGATTTCCAGGCTTTCGCGGCAGAGAGTCGGGACGAGGCAGGGGGTACATGGATGCACCCCGGGGTGTGGGGACGCATCCGGCAGGCTCCATCCCCTCCTCCCCACCCCCTCCCCCCCCCGCGCACCCGGCTGCACTGACAAAGGGACCCCGCAGCAGCCAGGAAGCAGCTGGATCCCAAGATGAGAGGGCTGCCCCACATCGTGCTCCAGAGCCTGCCTCCGCCCGCAGCTACAGCTGCCCCCCAGGGAAAGCCAGGGAAGAGGGTCCGGTGAGCGGCCTCCAGCTCGCTTCCCATTATTCACCCAGTGCCCTGGAAGGAGGACGAGGGGCCGGTGCCGCGTAGGACACAGGGAGAAGCCGACCAACGGAAAGGGACTCCAGCGCCAAAAGCAGAATTAGCTTGAAAACCTCTTAATCAAACGGAGGGAGGTTGTTTCGCTGGCATTTAAAAGACCAGTGGGGGACCAGGAAGAGCATCCAGCTCGGCCTCCTGCACGCTCGCTCCCGCCATTGGCAGTGCGGGGGTGGAGGTGACCCCCCCAGCCGGAGCAGGACTCGGGCTCTGCGCTGCCCTGAGGCTGCCCAGGCCCACGCCGGGCACTGCCCTGGCCTGAAAGGCACCAGCGGCATCGGGGTCTTTTGCTGCACGAGGAATACATTCCAAGGGTAACGGTGGCCACAGCTGGTACGCTTAAAACTTCCACTTGGCTTGATTTGCTCCATTGCCTCAACAACAGTTTTTCCCAAAGCTCAATCCGGAGATTTTTCCAATTCCTTGCATTTCACAACTGCGTATTTATTTATTTGCTTTCTTTACACACGCTTTAGTTGGCTTTACTTGGTGCGATGCCACCACAGAGATCCAGAGAGCGACCGGGTATGCACAAGATGACTGGGTGAAGCTAGGTAGCGGGGGAACATTTCACAACCGTTTCCCATGCCATTAAGCCAAAGCATTCATGCTGCCACAACTGGAGCCATCTTGGTGTCCCCTTCGGAGCCCTGGCGGTGGGTCCCCGCCTATAGCACTCACGCCTCCATGAATCCCGCCAGCTCCGGGGACAGGGGAGGCTGGGGCTACCAGCTGCAATCCACTGGCGGGAGGGTGCATTCAACCCAGCAGCTGAGAGCTGGACGCAGGCAGGGCTCGGCTCTGATGCTGACTTGCTATGGCCCCAAGGGAAGCCCTCGGTCACGTGGAGAGGAGCTGAGCGAAGGATGCCCGCCGGCGGGAAGGCGAGGACCACGACCAGCCTTGCAGCACACCCAGAGCGCCGACTGGTCCGGAACAGGCAGTGGCAGCACCCGGCTGCGGTGAGCCCTGGGCACCCGCAGCCCCCAGCGCGTCACCTCTGGTCCCTGCCAGGGAAGCTGCAGAAACTCCACGGCTTCAAGGCCCTGTCGAGCCCAGGGGACACCAGCACCAGCAGGGCCGTGCGTGCTGCTCAGATGACACAAGCCAGCCCAGGGTTCACACGCACGGAGCAGGCAGGGTGCCACAGCCCAAGCTGCCCCGCGGGAAGCCCAGCACGAGGAGGGCGACTTGCCCCACGCCGTGCACCGCCTTTCCTACAGGGGCCTCGGCTACCGCCATCCTCCTCCACCGAGCTGTGTGTTTATAGGTAAACTTGAGAGTGTTGGTAAATATTTTCACCCACAGAAGGGGGTTAATACCAATTTACTTGCAGTACAAGGTAATTAGAATGAAAACCACTGTTCCCCCCCCCCCCCACTAGTCACTTCTGTCGCGTTCCCTCTGCTAGCCCCACTTGTAATAGGTTACATAATGGAAGCCATTCCTGGGCTATTAGCCTCCTACAGCTGGTCAATAATTTACTATAAGGCTTTTGGAATCAGCTTTTGCCATATTCCTCCTTTTTTTTTTGCTTAATTAAGCCTTGGCATGCTGGATGCTACAGTGGGAACCGACAGGCTTGAGGAGGGCTGTGGGACACAGCGCGGTCTCCCCACCACAGACAGACGCGTCCGGCTCCTCCTTGCAGCCATGAAAAACCCCCCTGCACGGTTGGTGCGCTATACAGTTCAAAGGGAAAGGACCTTCTCCTGCTGAAAGGCTGCAGCCCACCACGGCCCCCAGGCAACTTGCTGGGGACCCCCATGCTGCCGCGTCCCTTCCCTGCTGGTCACTCCAGCCCTCTACAGTTAGGAACTGGCCACCAGTTAAGATGGCTCTTTGCGGGGGGGGATGGGGGCCAAAGGGATGCACTTTGCAGACACGCTACTGGCAGGCTTGCTCACCCCACCACCCTGGCCATCCGTCTGTGCACCATCATCGACCCCTCGCCCTGGCTCCATTGCACTGCTCCCCGGGCGGGCAGCGGCAGCGCCTTACGGCAGGAGCACCGGGAGCAGCCCGAGGTGCAGGCGGTGCGGGAGCGGCAGCCTTGGCGATGGCAGCCGGCGCTCGGTCCCACGCTCCGTGCGGGGCAGCGATGGCACGGAGGCTAGCAGCAGGGATGCCATGCTCCCATCCCAATCCCAAAAACCCCTGGGCTCCACAGGTGGGACAGCAGCGCTGCCGTCCCGACAGGGGGGGCATAGGTACGCTCGAACGGGCCAACAGCGGCAGGCCAACGCGAGAAAATCCAGCACCCCATCCAAACCCCTGTTGCCCACAGAGAGCTCCTAACTGCTTTATCACGGCTGTTTGGGCTCCCTGATTTTGCCAAGCCGAGTTGTTTTTCCTTCCGCGGTTTGCAGAAATAGTCCGTTGTCGTGGATAAAGCTATTGAAGGCTGATGGCGGAGAAGGGGTAGGCTGCAAAGTCCCATTGGCATGGACATGCCGGATGTGGGGGGGCACATCTTAGATGTGTCGCCTGTGGCCAGGTACCACCGAGGACGGCGGTGGGTGACCCTGCTGACGGGACGTGGACTCACCACCCCACTGTGCTGGAGAAGGTGACTGCTGGATAGAGTCGTTCAAAAGTGAGGTGGTTCCAAACATCTTCAGGCGTGTGCTGTTGAGAAAGCAGAGGCCACGATGGCAGGGGGTTACTGCAGAAATCGCCCCATCGCACAGGAGCAACCCCCCCAGCCGCACACGCTGCCCCGGAGCCACCAGCCCCTGGCCCCACGCGCGGCAGAGCGGAGGAGCATCGGAGATGGGCTGGGAAGCGGGTAAATGCGCCTTCACAGGCCAGTGCTTTGGCTGGCAGCACGGATCAGGGACCACAGGCAACCTGCCATGGGCAACCGGGCGGCCTGACGCGAGCAAGGAAGAGTACCAGGGTATCCTACCCCCCCCCCCCGCCCCGAGGCTTCCTGGTGGCAGTACGCACATAGGTGGCTCTGACGCGCGTGGTCCTCTAGCACCACAAGCCTGAGGACACCCGTGCACCACGGCACACCCAAGCACGACAAACCAACTGCATTTATCCTGCAAACCCCAATGCCCCCCAAGCCCAGGATGCAGCCAGCCAGCACCACCAAGCATCATCTGCCCCCCCCAGAACAGCCCCAGCCGCCTGCAGCCGCAGACACCCAATGGCCACACAAAACACATCCAGTGCCAAGCCTCCCACAAGCAGGGCAGACATATTTCACAATACCTTACCACTGCCTCCAAAAGCTGCAGCCCTCGGAGAGGGCAGGAAAACTGGGCTGAGCGTGCTCCCCTGACCCACTCCCACGAGTCAGAGGAGAGGGAAGACCAGTGCCCCCTGCCAAAGCCCATGTGCCCCCCCTGCCCAAAAGGCCTGAGCTGCAGCCTGGCACAGGCGCTCCGGCCAGCACCCAAAGACCGAGAGACGCAGCCTTCAAGGGCAAAGTCCGGGGCAGAAGTTGCAGCAGCCCCGATGCCCCGGAGCAGCTTTGCAGGGCACGTCGAGCGCTGCAGAAAAGCGCTTCCCTTCACCAAACGCAGGGAAGGGAACCTCTTCACCCCACTCCTCCGGTCTCTCCTTCCACTCTCCAGGACCATGAGCTCCCCTTCTCCACCAAAGCAGAAAAACATTGCCTATAAATAAGGATGGAGGAGGCCCAGTCACTTGGATCCGTTTTCTTTTTTAGTTCGCAACATCTTTCCAAGTGGGCGGAAGGGACGGGATATAGAAAGCGGCCCTCGGCGGGTGAATTAATAGCTCTGGCATGAGAACACCGCTCGTGGTGCCGCAGAGCCAATAAGACAGATCACTACCGACCGCAGCGTTCAAAACGAGTCACGGGGGACCCTCTTGTGACCTCGATTTCTAACTTGGGGAGAGGGGACAGGACAGCAGGGGGGAGAAGGAAAGGCACTCATCCGTATACAGATAGCCCGGCTCCTGCCACAGCCACTTGCATCTTCCCGCCGAGGCGGCGGTGAGCATCCTCGCACCGGGTCAAGATCGGGAAATCACAAAAACACTGACCCCTTTCCCAGAGCAGAGTCCTCTCCATCCTTCTCCCAGCTGGACTCGGAGACCCCGCGCCTCTTCAAGCACCAGGAACCCAGGGCGAAAGCAGCTGGTTCTGGCGCCCTGTGCCCTGCACCCGAATAGCCACCTGAGATGACAAGTTCCCTACCTCGCCCACTCGGGACCCCTACTGTCCTCACAGCAGGCGGCACTGCACTGCCAGGAGCTGCCCAGCAAGCCCACCCACATAAGGGTTAGCTGACCAGCAAGGTCCAGCGCTGCACGCACACGAGACGAAGGTTTATGGGTCAAAGCAAAGCTCTCCTCTTATCTCCCCCAAACCCAGCGCACGACAGCCCCATGCATCCGTGTCACAGGTAAGAAGTAGAAAAAAGCCCATTTATTTTTTTCGCCCTCGCTGACAGCTCCGGAAGAAGGTGGGACGGAGGAGCACAGAGCTCAAGCCGAGCCTCCCGCGCAGCAGCGCCGGGCTTTGCGGAGCTACCGGGGCCACCGCACGGCCCCGCATGATGTCATTTTCGTGACTCACCTCCGGCTGGTTTGTCGTCGTGAAATCAGCTACTTCCCTTCATCAGAAACGGCGGGGCGCTTTCCCGAACAACCGAAGAGAAGAACGCGCTGTCTGCCAGGCAGAGGAAGGGAAAACAAGCCGCCGTCGCGAGCAGCGGCGTGCTCATTGCGCAGCGCCTGTCGGCCCGAGCAAAGGAGAAGATGGTGAGCCAGGGCAGGCGCGCGCAAGGCGCACAGCAAGAGACCACCCTTCCGCCCAGCCGCCGGTTCGGAGCAGGAACATCCCGTGTGCTCGGCACCCCGGCACCCACCAGGGATACCAGACGCCCCAGCGTCTCCACCCAGACCCCGGCTCGAGGAGGCTCTGCCGTAACAAAGAGCGGAGAGCAGCCACAGTCTACGGGGAAATATTTTCTTCCCAGAGCAGTGACCACCGAAGGTTTATGAGAAGGACGTGGCAAAGGAGTGGAAAAAATACTCTTAAACAGAGCAAATTCAGATTACCCGTAAGCTTTTTCAGGTCAAGGGGGAGACGTTTTTAATAGAAAATGGAAGTTATGGGATTGGCAATAGTTACTGTGACAGACGATAGAGTTAAACCCAATAATCTCCTATACATTTAGCATTGGAGCACCCATTCCTAATTCCACGTTTCATAAAAATGTCTCAAATCACCGAGTGAGATTAAACAAATTATAGAAATAGCACTGCAATATTTTAAACAGAACATCACTGATAAACTTCTGGTCAGATGAGCTGACCCTAACCTAAATACCGAGGCATATTTACACAGGTAGCCCGGCGAGCGGGAGCCTGGAGGGCCGCGACGGAACGGTTTTCTGCTGGGGAAAAAACGCAAGCGGCGCAGGCGCGCTGGCAACGGCCCCGGAGACCCAGCCCGCCGGTAGCTGGGAGTACACAAAGCCAGCAGTAGCCGGACGCTGTCTAGCTTCGCTCTGGAAAGGCAGGTATTTTAAGTTATCAGAGTGCAATCGTCTTAAATGGTAGTTAAATTACACCTGAGGTATTGAAATATTAAATCTCTGTCTGAGCTGGGAGAAGCGAGTCCATTTTGCTATCATCCCTTTAGCGCATATTTATTGGTCTCGATCGCCAGACTTTCCAAAGTGCGGTGCTGGGGAGGAAGCACTCGTTTGCTCTGCGAGGGGTAAGGAGAGCGGCCCACAAACTGACCCGGCAGTCACCAAAGCCACGTCGCTCTGGAAGAGGCAGGCCGAGCCGCGGGGGGGGGGAGGGGGTGGGAGGTTGGGGCCCCCCCGTGGGGGGGGGGGCGGGGCGGGGGGGGGGGGAGGCGGGCGCGTGGGGGTGGGCGGGGGGCCGGGGGGGGGGAGATAGACGGGGGAGTGCGAGCCCCGCACGAGGGGCGGAGGAGCCTGAAACCTCAGCCCTGTCGGCGGCAGAAACGCCATCGCCACCCCAGGCTGAGCGCCCAGCAACGCATACCCTTCCTCTCCCCAGAGCTCCCAGGGATGAGCCCGTACTTTCCTAACCCAGGGGCTTTCGGGGCTGGGCCATCAGGCAGCGACAGCTTGTGCCAGCACCTCAGAGCCGCATGCAACCTGAGCCGAGAAGCCTCTTCTGCCCCCCACTCCACGCACATCAATGCGCCAGCAAGAGACTCTCAAGGACCCCGGCAGCCACATGCCCCGTTACCACCTGAGCCAGCAAGCTTCTCAAGGCTAAGCAGAATAACATAATCGAGAGGGTTGAAGGGCACCTCGGGAGCTCACCCTCAGTCCCCCACCCCCAACTGACCCAAGCAGGCTCACCCAGAGCACATGTTACACAGGACTTTCATCCAGGGCGGGCTTTGAATATCTCTGCAGAAGGAGACTTCCACAGCCCCCCTGGGCCGCCTGCGGCCAGGGCTCGGGCACCCTCAGAGGTAAAGAATTTTTTCCTCCATATTTCAACTGAAACCTCTTCTGCTTCGGTTTGTGCCCATTGGCCCCTTAGTCATGGTGCTGGGCACCACTGCAAGGTCTTTGCACATCAGTAAAGGGTGGAAACCGGTCCCGTGATGGGAAAGGTGAAAACGAGGTGTGTTTCGAGGGCATACAGGCAACCCTATCTGGGGCACGGGCAATCCTGCCTGGGCTGATGACGCTCTCAAGGGGTGGCAGAGGTCCGCGACTGATGAGCCACTTCTTTACAAAGGAGAGGCCGCTGGGGCTTGGTTTGTGCCACGACTAAGTGTGGCTGGCACTTCCAAGGAGGTTTTGCAGCACTCACGAAAGCGTCGGCACTGCCTTGAGGTATCGTTATCCCACCAGGCAGCACAGTTTCCCCACACCTTCCCTCGGGGCCCTCGGTGGCCTGGACCCCCCGGCGCCCAACCCCAGCCTTGCTCCGAGGCCAGGCGAGAGGCCAGGTTCCGAGGCACCAGCGCGGCAGAAAGCCCACATCGCAGGCACCAGCAAAGGGACCGTGGGAGGCCTCCAGGGTCTTCTCCAGCATCAGCTGCAACGGGCTGCAGGGGATGCTGTGAAGAACTGCAGGATAATCACCACCTCACCGCTCATTGATTATCCTCATTAAGGGTGTTTGACACCTGCCCTGTTCAAAGGAGAAAGTGAACTCACACGTTGGACGCATTGGGGGTGGGAATTACAGGTAGGTGGATGTCCTAATCTTTCCTCCTCTACCGCCTTAAGATACGACAGTAATTCCGTCGCGCGCTGCCTGCTATTTGTAATGTGGAGCAGTCTTTGGCCTTCCCTGGCCTGAGCTCTTCCTTCAAGCTCTCATCTTCACAGACATAAATAGCCTTTCTCCTAACGAAGGGAGCGACCTTGGAGTGGGCAGAGCGAGAAGCGCC
Source organism: Gorsachius magnificus (assembly GCA_034008185.1). NCBI lineage: Eukaryota > Metazoa > Chordata > Aves > Pelecaniformes > Ardeidae > Gorsachius > Gorsachius magnificus. The sequence goes on along the minus strand of CM067102.1, from coordinate 5,430,134 downwards.
CATCTCCAAGATCAGGAAGGGACGGCGAGAGGAGCGGCTGCGAAGAGGCGAGAAGCACGAGGCCGGTACCCTGCCAATGCAGCGTACAAGTGGGGCAAGCACCCAGCCAGCCACCGCACCGCAGTCGCTTTCCGGCCCAAAGGGTTTCTAAAGCAAGTGGACTCCAGCCCCCCCACACCCAAGCTCCTCTGGGCCGGTTGGGGGGGCCAGGGGGAGAAAGTGCCACAAAAACGCCCAGGTGGTTCAGCTGGTGCCCAGCACAGCGGCACGGTGGTGGCATGTATCTGCCGCACAGCACCTTCCTGCCCCGGCGCTGCATCCCACCCCCCCTTGCAGGCAGTCCCTCCGGCGGACGCACCGTGGGTCGTCCCCGGCACGCAGCAACCCATCACCAACCAAACAAGGGAGAGGAGGAGAACGCTGCCCCGGTCTTCTGCGGGTAAGCGGCAACGCTCCAAAACACGCTTGGAGTACAGGCTGCCTGCTCCTTAGTGCATCCGCACGGGGAAAGAAGGCCTGAAGCCACCCCGCTATTACGAACAGCTCACCAAGGCTTCAGGCGGTAACCCTTGCCTGGGGAGGGAGCAGTCCCTGTGATCTTGCCCTGGGCCCTGAAACCTCCCCACATCAGCCTGATGGGAGGTGCCAGTCTCGCCACCCCATTCCACAACCATGGGCTGACCATGGAGCGGCAGTCCCCAGATCTGCACCACCCCCGAGCAAGCCCCCAGCCTGTACAGAGCTCCCCACAGGAGCCTCTGATGCGGGGGGTGAGGAACGAGCCCAGGGACCGCAAACGCAACGGCCTTCTCTCCCCATCCACAGCCACCGCCGAGCATAAAGACCTGAGGAGCTGCAGGCCGAGTCCCAAGGGGGCCTCTGGTGACAATTACCGAGCCAGGCTGACAGCACCAAGTGTGTCCCCCCTGGGGAGCGGGGGCCAAGCTAAGAGGGACGGGGGTGGTGAGGGGATGCACAGAGGCCATTGCACGCTGCTGCCCGGGCTTACTCCGGAAGCAACCAGGCCCGTGCTGCCCGGCTCGCCGCAGCCGGCTCTACCGAGGAGGAGACGAGGCATTTCCACCCACGCAGCCGCAGTTACGAGAAACGAGGGGAACGGATCAACAGAAGACAAGCTCTGAAACCTCGCTCACCTTCTCCTTTTCCCCCCTAAGTTGTGGCCTGCTCCCTTCTCTCGCGGCGAGGAGCTGACACAGCCCTTTCCAAAGAGTCAGCAGCTCGGGGCAGGACAGGCAAGCGTTAGCAAGAGTCGGGAAAGGATTTCCGAAATATTTGGTACAGCTCTGCTTGGACAGATGATAGGCAGCAACATGCAGATTGTACATGGTGGGGTTTTATTTCTTAAGGATCTACAAGCAGGGGAAGGGTGAACTCACAAAATCATGATTATGTAAAAATATGTTGCTGGCTATAATCTAGATTTCAGAGACAAGAAACACGCTGCACCCAAAGCTGCCGGCTGCAGAAGCCATCGCAGACAAAGCACACGGCGGAACGGACTGCAACGACGTAGCAGCCTTCCTCCTTCGTGCCTCTCTAGGAAGGTCGCACACTATCTGGGGGTGAGATATGACTTCACGTTATCCAAGGGCTCGCCCAGACCTCGTTTGCTGGCCATGTCAGAAGATTCCTGCCACAAAGAGGACGCTTCCAGTTTATACTCGCACTCGGCTCGCTTCAAAGGCGGACCGGGGCGCCTCCCCACCCTCCGCCTCGGGGCCATCTGGCAGAAAACCGGAGCACAGTGGCAGAAGGGCACCATGCGCCACGCTGCCCAATGCTAAGCCGACAGCTCCCAAGTGCCCCCGCCTCCGGGAAGGGCTGCTCCATAGCGCATACTGGGCACAGCCTATTCCTCCAGAGAACCAATGCACCAGAAAGATTAGGGCTGCAGGGATTGGATTTTCTCATCCAAAGGGCAGGAGCAGCCCTAGCCCACGCCAGGTGCACGGTAAGGGCTCATGGGCAAGTTCGCCATCGTGGCTCCCTGTTGCGGGAAAATTTTGGCTATCCGCAGGATAAACAAACACCGGGCATGGCGAGGAGTTCAGCACTGCAGGCTTCTCCTACAGTGCATTTAATGAGGTTTTCCATGTTTCATTTCCAAGACAAACGAGCGCTGTGCCACCACTGGGGGGCCGACAGATAGGGGAGTGATTAAAAGAACGCATGCTGCAATGTTCATGCACCCAAATACAGGGACGTAATGCTTAGATATAATGCCAATATAAATCTGCGGCGGAGAGATCCAGAAAGAACACGCAGGGAGATGCTTTCCCAGCCCAAAGCCTTCAGTTTTGACCAGTGTGCTCTTCATCACCACCACTCACTCCCCTCCTCTACTCCTAATGCCTGGCTGCTCTCGCTCACGCTGCCAGACCGTCTTTCGGCTCAGGCTCCATGCTTGCTTGCTTGCCAGCCACCTATTTGTGTTCACATTTTCTAAGCGGGGGAGAAAATAAGCAGCTACCGCCATCGAGGGATTTCTAAATTCAGCGGTCCCCCGGACCAAACGTTGATTCCGATTTCAGTTTTCTACTCTCGGCTCTTGCTCTACAAGCAGGGAGCAGGGTAAAAGGATGCGCTTCGCATGCCGAAATTATTAAGGTTCTGAAGCTTTATCACGCATCCAACCATTCATTTTTTTTAATTCCTATTTTTTAAATGAAGCTTCCATTGTAATGCTGTCCTCTCTTTGGAACCGTTTAACACTTCCCTCACTGAGAACCGTTCCACACTGAAGATAGGTTTTATTTCTTAAAAAAAAAAAAAAGAAGAGAGAAAAATGAGGCCTCGAGGAGTTGTGCTAAGGAGGCTTTTAATTTGCTCTCCTCCGAAGAGACAGCTCTGTGGGAAGAGATCCCTTTTCAACGAGGCTGGGGCATGACAACACGCAGAAGCGATAAACCCAGCGCAGCTCGCTCTTCCTTCGACTGCTGCGGGGAAGGAATTGTGGTGTCACCTCAACAGTTATTTGTTTTCGGGTTTGTTTTTTTCCTTTGAGCACAGTAAAAAAAATGCAAATTTAAGCAACACAGACGCTTGGCACGTTCAGCTCAGCAGACCCTGGACACCAATTAGCGATTTGGGGAAAAGCTCCCAAACCATGGTTTTATTTCCAGCTTGAATGAAGCAGCTATTCCGTAATTAATCACTGATGGAATATTTGATCGTCCCCACGCAACCGGACAGGATAGACCGGCTAAAGCCTGGCAAATATTTTTCATGGGATTAACGTTCAGCTGAATGGGTAACCTAACGGCAGACAAGAAGAAGTCTAAGGGAAGGAGGCAGCTTGCTTTCGCTCTCCTCATTTCCTAAATTCCCCCCACTTGCTTATTATCAATGTCACAAGAGATTAATTAGGGCAAATGCATTTCACATTCCGCCGAGCGGGCAGTTTTCCCGAATGGTGGGCGCCTTCCCCCACCGCATCTGCGGATCGGGTCATGTGCAAAGAGGTAATTTAATTACAGAAACATAATTAAAGAAACGCCCGCAGAAGGGGAACGGGCAATTCCTTTATGGTAACAATCGATTGATCGCGGTCAACAAACGCGCTGCGATCAACTACCGGCCTTGCGCGCGGCTCCCCGGCTCGTTCGATCGCATCCTGAGCGGAGAGGGGTTCGGAGCGTTCCCCATATAGATTTGGGCGGCATTCACTTCTCTCCAACTTTAAAAGGAATCCTCAGCTCAAGCGTGGCGCCCTCGACGCGCTTGCCCCACGATCCCCCGCTCCCATCCGGGGGGTCCCAAGGCTGGGGTACGCTTCGCCCGCCGTTCCTAGAGGGAGGGATGGGATTTTCAGCGCGCCGTCCGGGTTTCGGCTGCCTGACGGGAACGGAGCGCCGAGCGGAGCCCTCCCGAGCCCCGGGGGCCGCCGCCGAAGCCCTCACCCGCCGCGGCCACCGCCGCCCACGGGGGCTCGACGAGCGCGGCTTCCGCGATCGCTCCGGCCACGCTCCTGCGTCCCGGCGGGGCGAGCGCTCCGGAGCAGGGCGCAGCGCTCCCGGAGTCCCCCGGGCGAGCGTCCCCGCCGGCCCCCACGGTGCCCGCTCCCGGGCAGAGCCAGCCCACAGCGGCGGGTGCCGGCGGCCCCCCGCCCGCTCCCATCGGGGGCGACCTACCCTTTCCCGCAAGAAGTACAGCAGAAAAAAGTTACCCAGCCACATGCATAAAGAGCAGCTATGGCCCCGGGCTGCGGCGCAATTGCGGGCGGTGCGGTGCCCCCGCGTGCCGCGTCCCTGCCGCCGCGCTGCCAGGCCGGGTGAGGTGCACCAGAGCGATGCTCGCAGCCGCTCCTCCTCCTCTCCTCCTCCCGAGACCGGCGAGTGGGTCGGGAGGCTGGGCCGGGTCCACGCACTCCCGCCCCCGCGCCCGCTCCCGACGGGCCCCGCGGAGGGGCTGGGAGATCGCGGCAGCCCCCGCCGAGCAAGCGCCGGCTCCCCCGCCGCCTCCTCTTCCTCCCTCCCCCGGCCGGGGTGCGGGACCCCTCTCACCACGGCTTTTCCTGCGGTAAGCTGTGTCCCGGCACCGGAGGGCCAAACCCGCAAAGGGTGGGAACGCAGCAGCCGGCCGGGCCACGAGGCTTGCCGCTGGCTGCACTCCAGCTCGCACCTCCGGATGCTTCCGAGGCAGCCCAAGGAGAAATCGGGGTTTTGTGGGACACCCATGCTGCTCCCATGACAGGTGGACAGGAGCAAGAAGGGGCCTATGCCAGACATCATTACACATTCTAGCCGCAAATAAACTAAATCCATCCTAGTTAACGCTTCACTTCGGGGTCTTATTTAACTATGGCTTAATTCAAGCCTAGGATCCTACTCCCCATGGACCCTTAGTCACACCAAAGCCAATTTGTTGGGCCATTAGAGCAGCTCAGAAACGTCTTGGGCATGACAGTGATTATAGCGGGTTTGCTTTGATCTTCCAAAACAGCACTTTCCAATCCAAATTCTATGAGAAAATAAAAGGATAAAGAAGATTCGAAGCGTTGTGATTTCAAACAAAACTAGGGAGTCGGGAAAACATTATGTGACTGATTTTTTAAAAAGCGCTGGTTAGGTTTAGTTGAAACCTAGCCATAGGTCACCCAGTAAAAAAACATTAGAAAAACAACCAGCTCTTGGCACTTTTTCAACCGCACGTGACTGCAATTACTTTCATAATGGGGTGTCACTTGGAGAAGGCCAGAGCTCACCCACGCTGCCGAAGTAGCACTCGCACAGCCGTGGGGCGAGCGTTGGCTCTTCCAAGGGAACTCTCCAAGTATGAGGATTTGCAGTTCAACTGTGTGCCGGGTTGAAAATGGCCAAGGGAGCTTGTTGTTTTTCTAATGTTTTTTTTTACTGGGTGACCAATGGCTAGCGTTTTCAACTAAACCTAACCAGCGCTTTTTAAAACAAATCAGAGTACATAATTTTTTCCCTATCCTAAGTTTTGTTTGAAATCACAACGCTTTCAAACTTTCTTTCCCTTTATTTTCTCATGAATTGGGATTGGAAAGGATTGTTTTTTGGAATGCAAAGCATCCCGCTATAATCACTTCAAGACCAAGACGTTCTGAGCTGCTCAATGGTCCCAGACAAATTGGCTTTGGTGTGACTAAGTCTTGGGGAGTAGGATCCTAGGCTTGAAGTAAGCCTTAGGTAAATAGACCCCGAAGTGCCGCGTTAACTAGGATGGATTTGTTATTTGCTGGCTAGAATGTGTCAATGAAGTCTGCTAGGCCCCCGTCTTGCCTCCTGTCCCCTGTCATGGGAAGCAGCATCGGGTGTCACAAAAACCCGATTTTCTGTCCTTGGGTGCTCGGGAAGCATCCTGTGAGGGCGAGCATTAGGATGCTGCCAGCGCAAGCCTCCGGTGGCCCGGCCGGGGCTGCTGCGTGCCCGCCTTGCAGGGGTGGCTCCGGGGCCCGGGACAACAGCTTACCGCAGGAACAAAGCCGGGGGAGAGGGGGGGTCCTCGCACCCGGCCGGGGGAGGAGGGAAGGGAGGCGGCGGCGGGGGGAGCCGGCGCTTGCTCGGAGGGGCGACCGTTGCCGCTCTCCCACCACCTCCGGGGCCCGGCGGGGTGCGGGGCGCGGGGGCGGGGGGAGTGCGGGGAGCCCGGCCCAGCCTCCCGGACGCCACTCGCCGGGCTCGGGGAGGAGGAGAGGAGGTGGAGCGGCTGCGAGCTCCGGCTCTGGGCACCTCAACCACGGGCGTGGCAGGCCGGGCGGCAGGGAGCGCGGCACGCCGGGGCACCGCACCAGCCCGCAATTGCGCTCCGCAGCCCGGGGCCATAGTGCTCTTTATGATGTGGTGGTAACTTTTTTCCTGCTTGTACTCTTTGCGGAAAGGTAGGTCGCCCCCGGGGCGGGCGGGGGGCGCCGGGCACCGACGCTGTTGGAGCTGGCTCTGCCACGGGAGCGGGCGCACCGGGGGGCCGGCGGGGGACGAATCGCCGGGGGGCTCCGGTGAATGCCTCGGCCGTGGTCGGGAGCGCTCGCCCGGCCGGGACGCGGAGCGGGGCCGGTTGCGATAGCTCGGAAGCGGCGCTCGGCGGAGCCCCAGGGGGCGGCGACTGGGTGGGCCGCGGCGGGGTGAGGGTCGGCGGCGGCCCCCGGGGTCTCGGGAGGGCTCCGCTCGGCGCTCCGGTCCACGTCAGGCAGCCGAAAACCCGGCGGCAGCGCTGAAAAATCCCATCCTTCCCTCTAGGAACGGCGGGGCGAAGCGTTACACCAGCCTTGGGGACCCCCCGGGATGGGAGCGGGGGGATCGTGGGGCAAAGGCGTCGAGGGGACGCAACGCTTGAGGTGAGGTTTCCTTTAAAGTTGGAGATGAAGTGAATGCCGCCCAAATCTATAGGGCGGAACGCTCCGAACCCCGTCTCAAGCCAGGGTTGCGATCACGAAGCGAGCCGGGGCGACGCGCGCAAGGCGGGTAGGTAGTTGGATCGCCAGCGCGTTTGTTTCGCGATCAATCGAGTTACTAAAGGAATTGCCCGTTTCCCCTTCTGCGGGCGCTTTAATTATGTTTCTGTAATAAAATTACCTCTTTGCACATGACCCGATCCGCAGATGCGGTGGGGGGACGGAAGCGCCCACCTTTCGGGGAAAACTGACCCGCTCTGGCGGATTGAAATGGCATTTGCCCTAATTATCTCTTTTGACATTTGATAACAGCAAGGGGGGAATTTTAGGAAATGAGGGGAGAGCGAAAGCAGATGCCTCCTCCCCTTGAGGACTTCTCTTGCTGCCTGTTAGGTTACCCTTCAGCTGAACGTTAATCCAATGAAAATATTTGCCGGCTTTTAGCCGGGATCCTGTCCGGTTGCGTGGGGACATCAATTATTCCATCAGTGATTAATTACGGAGAAATAGATTGCTTCATTCAAGCTGGAATAAAACCATGTTTGGGAGCTTTATCCACCAATCGCCTATTGTTGTCCAGGGTCTGCTGAGTCCTGAAGTGCCAGCGGTCTGTGTTGCTTACATTTGCATTTTTTGTACTGTGCTCAAAGGTAAAACAACAAACCCGAAAAAAACAATAATAACTGTTGAGGACACCACAATTCCTTCCCGACAAGCAGAGTCCGAAAGGAGACGAGCTGCGCTGGGTTTATACAGCTTCTGCGTGGTTGTTCAGCCCAGCCTCTTGGAAAAGGGTATCTCTACCCACAGAGCTGTCTCGTCGGAGGAGAGCAAATTAAAAGCCTCCATTAGCACAACTCCTCGTGGGCCTCATTTTCTCTCTTTCTTTTTTTTTTTTTTAAGAAATAAAACTATCTTAGTGTGGGAACGGTTACTCAGTGAGGGAAGTGTTAATCGGTTCCAAAAGAGAGGACAGCAATACAATGGAAGATTCATTATAATAATTGGATTAAAAAAAATGTATTGTTGGATGCGTGTGATATAAAGCTTTCAGATCCTTATATTTCCTGGGCATTCGGAAGCGCAATCCTCTTTACCCTGTCCGCTGTTAGAGCAAGAGCCGTGAGTAGAAAACCTGAAAGGCGAATCAACGTTTGGTCCGGAGGGGGACCGCTGTAGTTTAGAACATCCCTCGATGGGCTGTAGCTGCTTATTTTCCCCGCTTTGAAAAATGATACACAAATGGTGGCTGGCAAGCAAGCAAGCAAGGGAGCCGAGCGCGAAATGGACGGTTCTGCAGCGTGAGCGATGAGCATGCCAGGCAGAGGAGGAGGAGGATGGGGAGGTGAGGTGGTGTGATGAAGAGCTCACTGTGTCAAAACTGAGAGAGGTTGGGGCTGGGGAGGAAAAGCATCTCCCATGCGTGTGTGTTCTTGCTGGATCTCTCCGCCGCCTGTTTTATATTCGGCATTTTATATCATACAATACGTACCTGTATTGGGTGACAAGTGAACTATGCAGCTTGCGTTTTTTTAATCTCTCCCTATCTCGGCCCCCCATTGTGGCACAGCGCTCGTTTGTCTCTGAAATGAAACATGGAAACCTACATTAAATGCACGGAGGAAGAAGCTGCAGTGGCGAACTCCTCGCCCATCCCGGTGTTTGTTTTTCCTGCGGATTAGCCTAAAATTTCCCGGCACAGGGAGCCACGATGGCGACTTGCAAGAGCCTTACTGCACCTGGCGTGGGCTTAGGGCTGTGCTCCTGCCGTTGGATGAGAAAATCCATCCGGCAGCCCTAATCTTTCCTAGGTGGAATTTGTTCTCTGGAGGAATAGGCTGTGCCAGGGAATGCGCTGGGCTTGGAAGCAAGCCACTTTCCCGGAGGCGGGGGCAGCTTGGGAGCTGTCGCTTAGCTTTGGGCAGCCGTGGCGCAGGGTGCCACTTACTGCCCACTGTGCTCCGGTTTCTGCCCAGATGGCCCCGAGGCGGAGTGGTGGGGAGCGCCCGTCCGGCCTTTGAAGCGGAGCCGAGTGCGGGATGAAACTGGAAGCGTCTCTTGTGGCAGGAATTATTTCGTCATGGCAGCACCACGAGGTAGGGCTGTTGCTTGGATAACGTGAAGTCATCTCACGCCCAGATAGGTGCGACTTCCTGAGGAGGAGCACGAAGGAGGAAGGCGCTCGGTCGTTGCAGTCGTTCCGCCGTGTGCTTGCTGGAGGCTTCTGCAGCGGCAGCTTTGGGTGCAGACGTGTTCTTTGTCTCTGAAATCTAGATTATAGCCAGCTACATATTTTTACATAATATGATTTTGTGAGTTACCCTTCCCTGCTTGTAGAATCCTTAAGAAATTAAACCCCACCATGTACAATCTGATTGTTGCTGCCAATCATCAGCCAAGCAGTGATGTCCAAATATTTCCGGAATTCCGTTTTCCCGGTAATCTTGCCTAACGCTTGCTGCTGCCCCAGCTGCTGCCTCTTGGAAGGGCTTTGTGTCTGCTCCTCGCTCCGCCCGAGTGAAGGGAGCAGGCACAACTTAGGGGGGGGAAAAAAAAAGGAGAAGGTGAGCGAGGTTTCAGAGCTTGCTCTGTTGATTCCGTCCCCTCGTTTTCGTACCTGTCGGCTGCGTGGGTGGAATCCTCTATCTCCTCCTCGTAGACGCCGGGACTGCGGCCGTGCCGGGCAGCACGGCCCTCGGTGGCTGGAGAAAGCCCGGCAGCAAGGCGTGCATGCTCTGGTTGCATCCCCTCTCCCACCCCTCGTCCCTCTTAGCTTGGCCCCGGTCTCCCAGGGGCGGGGTCACCTTGCTGTCAGCTGGTCGGTAATGTCACCAGAGGCCCCCTTGGGACTCGGCTGCTCGCTCCTCAGGCTTTGTGCTCGGCGTAGGCTGTGGATGGGGAGGAGAGGCCGTTGACTGCGGTCCCTGGGCTCGTTCCTCACCCCCGCAGCAGAGGGCTCCTGGGGGGGCGCTCTGACAGGCTGGGGGGCCTTGCTCGGTTGGGGTGGTGCAGAGCTGGGGGACGGCCCGGCTCCAGGGTCAGCCCCAATGTGTGGATGGGGTGGCGAGACTGGTCTACCTACCTTCAGGCTGAGTGGGAGGTTTTTTTTCCCAGGGCCCAGGGCAAATCAGCAGGGACCTGCTCCCCCCCCAGGCCCACGGGTTACCGCCTGAGCCTGGGAGGCTGTCGTAATGCTGGGGGTGGTCAGGCCTTCATTTCCGTGCGGATGCACTAAGGAGCAGGCAGCTGTACTCCAAGCGTGTTTGAGCGGTGCCTTACCGCAGAAGACGGGGGCAGCGTTCTCCTCCATCTCCCTCTTGGGTTTGGTGGTGATGGAGGCCCTGCGTGACCGGGGACGACCATCGGTGTGCTCCGGCCGGAAGGGACTGGCTGCAAGGGGGGGGTCGGGATGCAGCGGACGGGGCAGGGCAGGTGCTCGCAGGTACTTGCCACCACTGCCGACTGTGCTGCGGCACCAGGCTGAACCACGCTGGGCGGTTTTTTTGTGGCACTTTCTCCCCCTGCACCACCCATCCGGTCCCTGAGGAGCTTGGTGTGGGGGGGGGCTGGAGTCCGGCTTTAACCCTTTGGGCCGGAAAAGGCACGGCGGTGGGGTGCTGGGGTGGTCTGGCAGGGTGCTTGCTTGCCCCTCTTTACGCTGCTTAGGCAGGGTACCGGCCTCGTGCTTCTCGCCTCTTCGCAGCCGCTCCCTCTCGCCCGTCCCTTCACTGATGCTTGGAGATGGCGGGCTTCTCGCTATGCCAGCTCCAAGGTTGATTCCCTTCTTTAGGAGAAAGGCTATCTAAGTGTCGTGAAGATGAGTGCTTGAAGGAAGCTCATGCCAGGGAAAAGGGCCAAGACTGCCCAGCTTTACAAATGTGCAAGGCCAGCCGCGCGACGAATTACTGCGTATTTAGGCGGTTGGAGGAAAGATTAGGACTTGCCCACCTACCTGTAATTCCCAACCAGCAATGCGTGCAAGCTTTTGGTTCACTTTCTCATTGAAAAGGCAGGTGTCAAACACCTTCATGAGGATAATAAAAGGAGCGGTGAGGTTGGTGATTAAGCATGCTGTTCTTCACAGCATCCCTGCAGCGTTGCAGCTGATGGCTGGAGAAGCCCTGGAGGCTTCCCACGGGCCCTTTGCTGGCCTGCGAGTGGGGCTTTTGCCGCGCTGGTGCTCGCCGGCTCTCGCCTGGCCTCGGAGCAAAGGCTGGTGTGGGGCGCAGGGTGGTCAGGGCCACCGATGCCCCGAGGGAGGTGTGGGGGAAACGTGGCTGCCGGTGTGGGATAACGTGACCTCAAGGCCAGGTGGTGCCGACGCTTTGGAGGTGCTGCAAAACCTCCTTTGGAATGCCAAGCAGCACACTTAGTCGTGGGGGCCCCCACATACTCAAGCCTCCAGCGGCCCTCTCCTTTGTAAAGAAGTGCTCTAGGCAAGTCGCGGACCTCTGCCCAACCCTTGAGGTAGCCGGCATCAGCCCAGGCTGGATTTCGCCCGTGCCCAGAGGGTGCCTGTATGCCCTCGAAAAACACACCTCGTTTCACCTTTCCATCTCCACAGGGTTTCCACCCTGTTACTGGGAGGGCTAAAAGATCATTGCAGTGGTTGCCCCAGCACCAGGACAAGGGGCAATGGGCACAAACGAAAGCAGAAAGAAGGTTTCAGTTGAATATGTGGAAAATTCTTTAACTCTGAGGGTGCCCGAGCCTGGCCCAGCTGCCCAGGGGGAGCTGTGGAGTCTCTTCTGCAGAGATATTCAAAGCCCCGCACTGGATTGAAGTCTGTGTAACATGCTCTGGGTCGAGCATGCTTGGCAGTGGGGGTGGGACACTGGGTGAGCTCCCGAGGGCCTTCCAACCCTCTCGATTATGTGATTTGACTTAGCCTTGAAGAAGCTCTGCTGGGCTCAGGATGGGCAGGGGGTGGCTGCCGGGGTCCTGAGGTCTCTTGCTGGCGCCAGTTGTGCGTGGAGTGGGGGGCAGAAGCAGCTTCTCGGATCAGTGCAGCGGCTTGAGGGCCTGGCACAAGCTGGTCGATGCCTGAGGCCAGCCCGAAAAGCCCATGGGTAGGAAAGGAAGGGCTCTTCCCTGGGAGCTACTGGGGGCGGAGAGGAAGGGTTTGGCGGTGCTGAGGCGCTCAACTGGGGGGCGATGGCGGGATATTCTGCGGCCGACAGGGGCTGAGTTTCAGGCTCCGCCGCCCCCTGTGCGGGGCTCGCCACCCGCGGGCTCGGCTGCCTCTTCCAGAGGCGACGTGGCACTGGTGACTGACCCGGGGGTCAGTTTGTGGCCGCTCTGCCTACCCCTCGCTAAGAGCAAAGACCGGTGTTCCTCCACAGCACCGCACTTTGGAAAGTCTGGCGATCGAGGACAAGTAAATATTCCTAAGGGATGATAGCAAATGACTCGCTTCTCCTCCCAGCTAGACAGAGATATTAATATTTCAAATACCTCTAGTTGTAATTTACTACAATTTAAGAAGATTAGCACTCTGTATAACCTTAAAAATACCTGCCCTTTCAGAGCGAGCTAGACAAAGCGGTACGGACTACGTGCTGGGCTTTGTGTAGCTCCCAGGACTACCGGCGGGCACTGGGTTCTCCGGGGCCGGAGCCGCGGCGCCATGACGCCGCTGCGTTTCTCCCCAGCAGAAACCGTTCCGTCGCGGCTCCTCCAGGCTCCCGCTCGCCGGGGTCCTGGTCGAATTAATGCCTTCGGAATTTAGGTTAGCGGTCAGCACATCTGACCTGATGTGAGCAGTGATTTTCTGGTTTAAAAAATATTGCAGTGCTATTTCTAAATTTTTAATCTCTCTCGGTGATTTGGATGACAGTTTTATTGAAACGTGGAATTAGGATGGTGGCTCTCAATGCTAAAATTGGTAAAGGAGATTAGGTGGGTTTTAACTCTATGCGTCTGTCACTTAACTATTGCCAATCCCATAACTTCCAATTTTCTAATTAAAATCCGTCTCCCCTTTGACCATGAAAAGCTTTACGGGGTAAATCTGAATTTCTCTGTTATGAGGTATTTTTCCACTCTTTGCCCGCTCCTTCTCTAATACCTTCCTGGGCACTGCCTGGGGAAAGAAAATATTTCCCCGTCAGGGCTGTGGCTGCTCTCCGCTCTTTGTTCGGCATGAGCCTCCTGAGCCGGGGTCTGGGGTGGAGGGAGCTGGGGCTGTCTGGGATACCGGGTGGGTGCGGGGTGCCGAAGACAGCGGGATGTTCCTGCTCCGAAGCGGCGGCTGGGCGAAGGGGTGGCTCTTGCTGTGGCGCCTTGCTGGCGCCGCACCTGCCCTGGCTCCACGCCATCTTCTCCTTTGCTCGGAGCGACAGGCGCTCCGCAAATAGCACGCCGCCTGCTCGCAGCGCTTTGTTTCCCTTCCTCTGCCTGCCAGACGCGCGTTCTTCTCATTCGGTGTGTTCGGGGAAGCGTCCCGCCCGTTCTGAGGAAGGGAAGTGCTGATTCACGACGGACACAAACCAGCCGGAGGTGTCACAAAATGACATCTGCGGGGCACGTGCGGTGGCCCCGTAGCTCCGCAAAGACCGGCGCTGCGCGCGGGAGGCTCGGCTGGAGCCGCTGTGCTCCTCGGTCCATACTTCTTCCGGAGCTTGTCAGCGAGGGCGGAAAAAAAATAAATGGCTTTTTCTACTTCTACCTTTGCACGGATGCAGG